>JAYMTA010001782.1:0-18691 GCA_036897625.1 Pelargonium cotyledonis
ATGTGCTTTCTAGCTATTCCTGCTTCTACCAAACATGAGAATGGAATGAAAATGCTGAAATGAGCTTTCCATTTCATCTCATTTCTGCGTACCAAACATAGCCTAAGTGAAGTGTTTGCTTTTCCTGTTTTTTATCTTAACAAATGCTTTATTTGCTAGTATATAGTTTTTGCCAAGATGTTGCTCGTCAAGACAAAAGATTTGTTATTTGAAGGAAGTGTCTCATCTGTGCATGGAATATTTAGCATTTCTTGGTGGCTGGTCCGGCTCCTACTTCTTCAACAGAGAATTTTGGATGAACGGTCTTCATCTTTGTTTGATCTTTTGCAAGTCTTTACACATGAAACTTTACATCAGTTTGGCAATGTGGAGAAAGTAACAAATTATTGGTGTGCACAGTTACATGATGAAGAGGCTTTAACTATTGTGTCAGCTGTTCATTTAGAAACAGGAATCATGGAATACACATACGGACGAGTTGATTCTTGCAAGTGAGTTCTCATGTTGTATTTCTGTATCAATGGGCTACAGTGTTAAAGCATGGTATTTATACAGATTTTTGTGGAGACAGCTAAAAAAATAACTTACTGTATATATCTCATTTGCATTTTTTATATCAAATAGTTAGCGAAGTATCATCTTTCATGTTTCTGGACCTGATAGTTATATCAGTTTAAGTGCAGCTCCAGTATAATTTTTTCATATTTTTTTTCAGGCTTCATTTTCAATCTGCTGAAGTTGCAGCTGGCCTTCAGCTTTCTGTAACTGGGGTTCTTGGCTTCCGTACTGTTCATCAGGTAGTATATCAAGTCTGTTTTTTTTTTTTTGGTGGGCTGAATTTCCTGGAAATCATTAGCCTTATGGATCATTTGTAAATATAGGTAGAACCAAAAGCACAACAGGTACTTGTGATGAACTCAAGCACGTCTAATTGCAGTGATGTGCTCCATTCAAAAGCCGAGACATGTGAAACCTCTGACATACTGATAGCTCCTAAATTTTTAGAAGATGGAAATAAAGCTGGAGCACAGGGCATTCAGAATGGTGGTACTGATGGCTCCACGAAGGCAATCCAACAGGCAGTTATTCTAGCACAATGCCTTCTAATTGAAAAGAGTAGTCGAAATGATGAAATGCAAAGTAAGTAGCTGATCATTTAGACATGTTTTTCAAGAAAGAAAGAAAGAATGCATAATTTTTAAATATTTTGTAATGCTAAGCCGCACTTTTGTTATTTCTTCATGAATTGATAAATGGTAATAAATTGATAATGTAATGGTCTTAGTGAACATGCCATAAGGTCATAAGTTTAGTTGACATTCATGATGGCCCACTCATGTTGGCCCACTCATGTATATAGGTCCTATTATTTTAATTCCACTACAAAATGCTGTGAGCTTAATAGTTAATAATGCCTTGTGTTAGTCTATCAACGGATATAAGTTTGCTCATATGTGAAGTAATTGGCTATCCTTCCTACTCCATATTTTCCTTAGTATTCAATCTCTTTCAGCGTTCAAGATCCATAGATGCCTAAGCTGGTGTTTTGTGGATAGTGAATCAGTGAATGATGGAACATTAAGATATCACTTTGTGTATTGTGATATTTCTCTACATTAGATGGATGAGGGGTTGTCATTTCCTTTAAATAGTGGGTTTTTAATCTGGCTTTTGAAATTGTAGGTTAATCCTATCATGTTTAAGTTATTGGGGCCCAGTTAGTGATAGGAAAGACTCAGAGGTGGTGGATAAGGGTGTAGTTGTTGGTCTAGGTGGTGGCAGATATGACAATTGTCTTCTGATTTTTATTTACCAGAAGAGATAGTTTGTTGAATGAGTCTTGGGAGGGTATTAGCTTTCATAGGATGTAATTTTCAGTATTTATTGTGTTGATGTAGCTATTTGCATTTGTTTAAGTTTCTTTATAGTCATCCTCTCTTAGATTTATTTGAATTTTCTCTTTTATGTTCCACCAATCTAATCCTGGGCTCCCCGAAGTTCTTATTTTTCTATGAACATTTTTTAAGATGGAAGTCTAATATCACTACTCTATGTTATGTTGCTAAACACTCACCTGGTGTCACTTACATTCTTTTATGTTTTTTTCTTTCTAATGTTGGGATCCAAAGAGACTGCAAGGCAGTAAAATGGGGAAGCAGAGATGAGAATTTTGAGGTGGATGTGTGGTAACATTAAGATGGGTAAGATGGGGAATTAGACTATTCGAAGAAATGTTGGTATCGTGTCAATTGAAGATAAGATGTGGAAAAATCGTTTAAGATTGTTTGGTTATGTGGAGTGTAGAGCGACTAGTGATACTGTGACATGATCCATGCATAAGTCTTCTTGTCTTGAGCTGGAATTTAATATTATTTAATTACTGGCGGCAAGTCTCGAACTCGTGACCTTTAGATCGGCCAAGGCTCTAATATCATGTGGGGGACCATCTCAAGTAGAAGTTTAAGCTGATTGTTGAAGTCCCAATCATTAATTATACACTCTTAACAAATATGATAGAGCAGAGGAGGAGAATATGAGCAGAAGATGCCAAAGAGTTTTGCTAATAGACTCATGTAGCCAACTATAACATTGTTTGGAAAATGACTTGTTTATTTACATAATTTTTTTTTCGGTTTCAGGATGGGATATGGCTCCATACATAGAGGCAATTGATTCTCAGCCATCATCATATTTCATTGTAAGTAGACATTTACCATTATCTTACCACTTGATATCACCACCTCTCTCTCCCTTCATGCTTCTTTTAGTTTTGCCTTCACTAGTTAAATTTACCAGCTGTGTAAATTTGTGCTCTATAATCTGTTAGATTTCAAATTGATCCTTCTTTACATTGTGAATAGATTGTTTTTCTACCAGATACCTCTTTGTACATATATGTTATTATTTTTTACATTTCTGCTTAGTAAGCAATCATTTGGTAACAAATATTTATCTTACTGTTATATATTGCATCTCTCTAATTTTGTTCATTCTTGTTTTGGTGAAAACCTTACTCTCCTTTCAGATTCAGAGTTTCTGTGACATCTTACGAATTCGATGGGAGTCTACACGTAGTCGCACAAAGGAGCGGTCTCTGCTGATGATGGAAAAATTGGTACGAGGTGCATCTCAATATGTACTCGATCCGGATAGAACTACCACAATTTTAGTGTTGCAACATGTATTGCATAGATCACTTGATTGTTTGTCCCCTAAGATTGGTGGTTCCTTGTTCATGTCTATTATGTTTATCTGTTGTTTAGAGAAAGGGGAAATTCATTTGCTTATGTACGGCAATCTTTTTAAGCATTATACGTGGTGAGCTTCACGGATAAGTTTGTAAAATACTTCCTATCCTAAATTTGTTACCGCCTGCATGTTAGTTTCTTTAGCATAAAATGTAGTTTATGTTGTAATGACCAAAACCTGAGGACAAGGTTAATATCCATTACTTGTTCCATGAAATTTTGTTCAGCAATTTAGTGCATTTCCTGGTGAGATCTGTTTTGTTTGGAGTTACGTATTTGCTTCCATTGCTCCACATATCCATTGGGTTTCTCATAGTAATCTATGTATAAATTATGCCATACTTTTGCGTCATCCTAACCTCAATCTTTCTTCATATGTCTTAGCTGAGCTTAACTTGTTAGAGCTAGGCTAGACCCACTTTAACTTCCACTTGTAAATAAGATGCTTTTCCACTTCCCTGTTCCTGAAAATCTTTCTAATACTTATTTCTATTATGCGTTCATGAAAACAATTTCAACTCGTTAAAATCTCAACTAGCCATGCCAAATTATCATGGGCAGAAAATTTCAATTGATGCCTGGTTGGTATTTAAAAGATAAAACCCTAGTTTGTCCAGTTGTGTTGATTTTATTTTATTTTTTACTTTTTGCTAGGCTGTTTCCCAGTTTAAGCCATAAAACGTGTTGTACTATTTCAGGTCCAGGCCATTTATGAACTTTCTCCTCGAGTGGAACAAAGGATTCTCTTTTCTTATGGGGTTTGCACCCCTACGATTCCCGCCTTGCGGAAGTATGACCATTTCTTTCATTTGAATGCTATGAAGAATTCTGTATTATTAGCATGTTCTGTTCATTGCATTAACTTTACATTAGCTAGATCAGTTTTGCTAGGGTTGAATATATAAATGATTGTTCTCTTTTGTCTCTCAACTTGTAGGGAATATGGTGAACTCTTAGTGCGTTATGGTTTGATAGGGGAAGCGATAAAGGTTTTTGAGGATTTGGAGTTATGGGACAATCTAATATATTGTTACAGGTATAATTGAGCTTGTTTACCATTGTCTGAATCAATAGCTCCCCTATAAGTTTGTAGCATTACTTCTTTTGTCCTTTTTGCCAAGTTGACATGTGTGATATATAACAGCTTATTGGAGAAGAAAGCTGCAGCTGTTGAACTCATCAAGACACGACTAACTGAAGTGCCTAGTGACCCAAGGTTATGGTATGTGAATTGGCATGTAGTTTTACTGTAGATATATGCTTTCCTGTATTAGTTTGATTCAATTTCAATGCACCTAATGCAATAGAAAATGCTGCTTATCAGTTCACTAAATATAATTGATCATCAGATATCAGCAATTAACCCTTGCCAGTTTTTGGTTTTGTTTGAATTTGCCAATTATTGAACGCGCTAAGGAGCTATTACTTGGTAAGATGTTGTGAGGTTGATTAAAAATAAAATATCTTGAAATGGAAAGAAAGAATTAAATACACAAGCAGAGGAAAGATGGAGAAGAGGGAAAGTTCAAGCAGAAATGTAGATCATAGAGAAAATTGACATTATGCACTTTTTTCAGCCGATTATTTGTTTCATTAATTTCTGTATGCTTATCTGAAGTGGTACTTATTTTATTTTTATCCAGGTGTTCCCTTGGCGATGTTACAAATGATGATGCCTGCTACGTGAAGGCTCTGGAGGTATCAAACAATAAGTCAGCTCGAGCTAAGGTGAATCCATCAGGGGTCGCTAACTGATCATTTGTTTTTATATATATAGTTTTAATATTGGTCTTTACTTGGTACTTCCTCTTTTATTGATTGTCAGCGGTCACTTGCTCGTAGTGCATACAACAGAGGGGACTATGAGAAGTCTAAACTCCTATGGTCTGTTTGCTTTAAAGCCTTATATGTTTGTATTCCTATATTCTGGTGTATTTGTTCTGTTGCATAAACTTTCTTGATCATACCTCAGGGAGTCAGCAATGGCCTTAAATTCTTTATTTCCAGATGGCTGGTTTGCTCTGGGAGCTGCTGCATTAAAGGTAGCTTGTGGGATCTACAGTATGTCTTATTTGCATGTATTTGATTTTTAGCATGCCTGTTATATTGGGTGTTATGATATACTTGAACATTTCTTTATTTCAATTTGTTTCCCTTTAGATTTGATGCTTACTGCAAAATATATTATATACAGGCTAGGGATATAGAAAAGGCGCTGGATGCATTCACTCGTGCTGTTCAACTTGATCCTGATAATGGCGAGGCTTGGAATAATATTGCTTGCTTGTATGCTTTCTTCCCCTTGCTCGTTTTGATCTGCATTGCATGTGAAATGATTTCCTTGATTTAAGATTTTGCAAACAAATAATGTTAAGATTAAAGTTGTAACATGGTGGGTAAAATTGCATTACTGATGTTTTTTTTTACCAACATAAGAGAACTTAGATCTCAGAGGTATGCTTTGTAAATACTCTTTTACACTTCCATCATGCTTTACTGATTATTTTTACTTTTTGAGTCTGGCAGGCATATGATCAAGAAAAGGAGCAAAGAGTCTTTCATTGCATTTAAGGAAGCACTTAAGTTCAAGTTTGTCTTTCTCTTTTAATTAGAGCATTTTCTTATGTAACATTTCGTATTTGCTTTCTGTCATTGGAAAGGTTTAATAATGTGGTGACTGTAAAATTGTCTTCCTGGCAGGCGAAACAGCTAGCAGTTGGGGGGAAACTTCTGCAATGTTGCTCTTGATGTTGGCAATATTTCTCAGGTAATAATTGATATGCTTTTTAATTAGTCACTAATATATGCTGCAAATCAACCTATCTGTTTCAATCAGAACCAGATTATCTTCTTTGCCCTCAGATGATAAGACACTCAATTTTGCAGAGAATAAACGTTATATTTCTTCAGAAAAAATTATCTGTTTTTGTCATTCATTGAAAAAAAATTATCTTTTAGTGATATGAAGCAGCGACGAAGTAAGGAAATGGCAGCTGCGAAAATGTAAATATTGACAAATTTGAACTAATTTCCAAAACGTAGAAAACACTCAACGTTGTCTTGAATGTTGTATTAAGGCTATCTAGTGAATCTGCTTGTAATTTCCAAAACTGAATCGCACTATTTGCTGTACTAGACAATGTTTGTATGTGCAAGTGTGACAAGACTAGGAGGTTGAGTGAAAGTGCAGTCATGGTAGAGGGTATAGAAGGTTACTACAAGTGATCATCTTAGATACCTTGGATCTCTAATTGAAATGGCAAGTTTGGAATTGAATTTACTAATAGTTGTAGAGTGGAATGGATGATAGAGAGATGTGCTTTTGTGGTTCTATGTGATGAAAGAATTCCTTCATAGGTGAAAGAGCAAGTTCTACAGTTTAGCTGTACACTCAGATGTACTGTATAGCACTGTACTGCGGACTTGGAAGATATTCTGAAGCCATACGATGGGGTTAGCAGAGATGAGAATGCACAAGTGGATGTATGGTAATGGTTAACACTAGGAATGATAGTATTAGTAATGAAACTTGTTAGAGAACCAACTCAACTAAAAATTCAAACTTATAGTTGAAGTCCTCATTTATACTTTAATATTATATTCCAATACGCCCCCTCATGTGACCTGTTATGCCTTTGCAGGTTGACTGATGAGAGATAGATAGGGTGTCTAGCCTATTCTCATTTTTTACTTTGTATATGGACTGATTAGAGATAGATAAGAGTCCATTCTTATTTTCTTAATTTTTACGATTGGATCGAAGAGAGATAATATTGAGCCAATTGTGGCAGTAGAGGAAAGGAATGAGAGAGGAAGCCCATAGTAGAAGAGACATGTAGAAAGTCCAAAGAGAGATAATCGATAGATTTGAGAAATTATACTTTTCGGGGTGTCGGGATTCGAACTTGTGACCTTAAGGTCACATATAATAGATAGATCTGAGAAATTATACATTTTAGAGTATCGGGATTCGAACTTGTGACCTTAAGGTCACTCATGCTCTGATACCATGTTAGAGAATCAACTTAACTAAAAGATAAAGTTTATAGTTGAAGTCCCTATTTATACTCTAATATTATATTCCAACAAACCTATTAAAAAAAGGTGGAGTTGCTCCATTGGAGAATAAGAGGAGGCAAAACTGTATTAAGACATAGTTTGGGCATGTGTTATGCAGGGAATTTAATGAATCTGTTCAAGTAGTTGAAATAAAAAAGACTAGAGGGAAACACAAGTTTAACATGGGAAGAAATAAATAGGGAAGAATGATAATGCATGACTTATGCAGTGTATGAGGCTAGATTGGATTGAGTGCTGGAGAATGCATGTGGATGATCCCAAATAGTTTTGCTGAAGAATTCGTATGAAAAATTGTAATGAAGGGTCAATACAGTTTTTAGAAAGGTATTAAATGCCACAATGCATGTCATGATGTTGTGATGAAAAGTAATAATGATTCTTCAACAATATGATTTATTTGTTGTCTTAGATTACCGATTTTGCTGCTGTTTCCACTGTTATTTATTATTATACTTTTATTGCATGCCAAGTGCACCATTGGCGTATAAGAAGTTGTGGAGGCATCATTCTAGATTTTTGCAGGCTCTGGAAGCAATACAGATGGTGTCAGATTTGAGCAGCAATAAAAGAGTTGATGTTGAATTGTTAGAGAGAATTGTGATAGAGGTGGAAAAAAGGGCATTGACTACTGTTGTGTCTCCTGCGGTTACCCATGATCATAATTTTACAGATGAAGTGCAACCTTCCGATTCTTATTTAGATTCTACCAATGAGTCTACATCTGAAAAATTGGGAGTAGGAAGATCTCGGGAGACTGAGAACTTGCTCCAGTTGTTAGGCAAAATTCTACAGCAGGTAAAGAAATGTTTTCAGTCTTCCTCTCATTCCTTGACTATTGCCAAAATTATCTCTCTCTATCTCTCTCTCTCTCTCTCTCTCATGTGCATGTGAGTCTGTAGGGGATTTTTTGTTAGATGTGTGAGAACAGCATGGACTTGATCCATTGATTTGCTTCTGATGCAGATAGTTCGAAGTAGTTGTGGAGCAGAAATGTGGGGTTTGTATGCACGGTGGTTAAAAATTAAGGGAGATCTTACAATGTGCTCTGAAGCCCTTTTGAAGCAAGTACGATCTTACCAGGTACTACCCATTAGTATTGCTGCAATCTATTTTCGTGTACACACAAGATATAACATTAATGTGTTCCACTAAGGCAGTATTTGTATCTTCTTTGGGAACCATAGCATCAAAATTGTTATGGTGGGGCTAATGTTTAACAATTTGTTCCGATCCTTCCCTGCAATCATGGTAGGCTTCCAGCATAACTACAAGTATTGGTATTGACTTCAACTCTTTATTCTTGATATATGCGGGTTCTTTATGGTGTGTTTGGGAAACATCATTTCAAATGAAATGATCGATTTGTGCCAAATGAGGTGTTTGGAAACTTCAAAATTTTGGATTTGGATTTGAGTCAAATCTAATAGTATTCAAAACATGCATAAAACATGAATTTCAACTCTTTATTCTTGATATATGCGGGTTCTAACGGTGTGTTTGGGAAATATCATTTCAAATGAAATGCTGGATTTGAGCCAAATGATGTGTTTGGAAACTTCAAGAATTTGAATTTGGATTTGAGTCAAATCCAATAGCATTCAAAACATGCATAGAACATGAAATTCAACTCTTTATTCTTGATATATGCGGGTTCTAATGGTGTGTTTGGGAACCATCATTTCATTTGAAATACTGGGTTTGAGTCAAATGAGGTGTTTGGAAACTCAAAGAATTTGGATTTGGATTTGAGTCAAATCCAATGGCATTCAAAACATGCATAGAACAGGAGATTTCAAATGACAACTCGTACCTTGTCATTTGAAATTCTATGGTTTCCCAAACATTATATTTGTATTTGAAATACAACATTTCAAATCCAAAATTTCAAATGACGAATTTCAAATCCAAAATTTTAAATGACGAATTTCAAATCAAATTCATGTTACCAAACGCAACCTTAAGTTATTTTGTTCTATATTACATAATTTTCATTGCGGCAGAGCTGAAATATATTTGTTCCAAATTGCAATACTTATAGAACTTTAAGTTTGTAAATGATAGTTAAGTTCTCTCTCAGGGATCTGATTTGTGGAAAGATGGAGATCGTTTCAAAAAGTTTGCATGTGCTTCCTGGGAACTCTGTAAAGTTTATATGGAAGTTTCTTCGGTAACTGGTAGCCGTCGGGAACTCCTAGCAGCTGAAATGCACTTGAAGAATGTAGTTAAGCAGGTAAATTGTTTCTCTATATTTTTAGGATAACTTTTTTTATAGAGAAAGTGGACCCTCATTTTAGTGTGTAGAAGAATTTTTGTTGAAAAATGTTAAGAAAATAAAACATCTTTGCTGAAATTATCCTTGTTGTGACTGGCAGGGCGTGAATTTCTCGAACACAGAAGAATTCAGAGAGCTTGAAGCTTGCCTTGAAGAAGTGAAATTGAAGCTCCAATCGTAAATGTCTCGTGTAATCTGAAGCGATAGATACTGCTCAAATGCTGAAATGGAGGGAAAGCTGGTTGGAGCAAGGAGACGAGTGTGTAACAAAGTTGCAAATGATATTGATATTCTAGCCATAAACGTGAGCCTTTCTCGAGCAAGTGTGGAGTGGATGGTCTGTAAGGGTTTCACGGGAGTTGGGAGTTGTTGGCTGTAGTCATTGGGGCTTGGAAGTTTTGCATAATCTATGAGTAACTGTAACTTAAGAATAATTACAGTCTTATTGAATGTTGTTTAAGGGTCCAATGTTGGTTAATAGAAGTGTAATAACATAAAAGTTGTGCATTACCTAATTAAAGTGGTTGTTTGGGTTGTCTACTTAATTTCTGCAAGATCAAAATCTAGACATTTGATGAGAAAATTGTTTGGCTATTTGTTTGTTGTAGTAGCTCTTGTCTATAGACTTTGGGCTTGTATGAGATCCTGTAGGAGCCCCTCCATAGGAAGTGAGAGACTACTGTAGCTCTTGTCAGAGTATTCATGCCCATATTGCCTTTCAAACAAAGAGAGAGAGAGAACAAAAAATACACAAAAAGGTCAACCCGACCCATATATGTTATGGTCGATCATATAGTCATATGAGTTAATATTTGTCAATAATTATAGAAAACGGTTGACCCCAGATGAAGAAAAGAGAAGGATAGAGAAGATCGACAATTGAACAAGATAATATGATCGATAGAAAGAGAGGGTTGACCACAGACGGAGGGTCGACCATAGTTATATGACATAATATTTGTCAATAACTGTAGATGAGAGTCGACCACTTAATTATATGATATGATGTTTGTCAAACTAATCACATATGTGAGTCGACCATATATATAGTTATTCTTTTTATTTGTTCATCAATGGGGTTTTTAGTCATTTCAAACTCATTTTAGACATTAGTTTACCAAACGAATATGTTATTCTCTACAAACATTTTATCTCCTTCCAGCTACATCATTACATTTTATCTCTACAGATAATTGAAGTATACAATCCAAACCAAGCCCTAAGAAAATACGAAGGAATGTGATGTCAGAGTGAAATTGAAATTTAAAAAAAAATTTAATTGAGAAATACGGAATGTAGAAAGGGTAAAACTATTTTATATATCATCATTACTACTACATATTGTGCAACTCTGCCAATATTTAGAGTCTGATTGTTAACTCTACCATCTCCTATAGAGCCTTCGTATAGGATACAGAGATTGAAGAAGTGTCTATTAGACAACTCTCTCTCTCTCTCCCTTCCTTCAACCTAAGCCACATCATCAATAGACTTTCTCTCTCTTTCTTTTAGCAATATGTCCAATATTTGTTTTTGCTCTTCACCGTAAATCGTAACATGAGATTTGTTTTTATAGTTTTAAGTATAATTTTTGGATATGATAGTACTTAATCAGAGAGCCAGTTGTAATGATCTGTTACCAAAATACTTAATCAATACCAAAACAAGACAAAAATTGAGATTGAGACCCACGGGTTGTGGCGCAGTTGGCAACACAGGCTGCGTGAGTGGGAAGACCGTTTGCGTTCGATCTTCACTCAACACACTCATGGGGAGAGGTGAGGAGGTTTAACTGTGACCAAGCCTCGAATGGGATTAATCTGAGTGTGATAAAATGGCTTAAAGGTGCAAAACCGCCAATGGCGCGGGTCCTTTCAGAAAATCCATGGTTTAACACCTAAAAAAAATTGAGATTGGGAGCGAGATTAGATTGAAACAACAAAATAAGTACAAACACTCGTAAAGGTAAGTGGTTGACTTCAGTTGGTCCCTCAAGGTCCCATGTTAGATCCTTGGTGTTTCTACGCCTGCTGAAAAAAAAAATGCAACAAAATAAGCAATTTATAAATGAGTTTCATGCAATGTATTAAAAAAATCTATATGGACGGATTGACCCAACATACCCACCAGTCCGGTTGTTTGGAGGAGAATCATTTCTTTAAAAATAATTGATTGGACTTTAATGGCTTACTACATTGTTTTTTTTTTTTTAAGGGAAAAGAAAGCAATTTCATTAAGAGCAACACATTAGTACAAACAGAACATAGTGAAAAAAAGTTGAAACAAAACAAACCCTAACCAACTAAGCAAATGAAAGCCAACTAAAATGAGAAAAGAACAAACCGAATGCTAATAACGTCCCAAACTAGATCCAAAACAATGGCATTGAAAAACCCTTTCCCTGAATTGTCCAACCAAACTCCATTGACCTGGGTGTTATCCAATCAACCAAACCAGGGGCATTAGGCAAGCCTTCCCCCAGTCTGTCCTACCATATCTAGACCACACCTCCGGACCTACATCATCACTTGTTGAATCAGACCCCAATAGACTAGACAATCCTTCTACCTAATTCTATCACGAGAGCCACCATCACCACCTACCACTGCTACTTTTTTGCAAACTTGAGCTGAACTCTACTATAGCCACATTTTTCCGATGATGATGTCGATACCCTAAAGCCTTCGTTGCCGACTCCATAACCGCTACTCGCCGAAACATAGCCGACACACACAAAAACAATCATCGCCTTCCTAAATACCCTGATGGTATTACTTTCATGCGAGCGACGCGACTACTTCGACACGAAAGCTCTAATCGCCGCCCAAAGACCAGTGGCCGCATTCGCCGCTCTTGAGAGAGAGAAAACCCTAGAAGATTGTTTGTTTCAATTGTTTACTAGTTAAGTCTGTCTAATCTAACTAACGGAATACTTTTGCGAAATTATTTTATGGTCATTTGTTTTCGAAAACAATGTTAAAAATAGATGTGTTTTGAGGGCAAAGTACGTAAATGTTGTATACAATTATACTGCTTTTTAAGCCCAAAATTTTAATTTCCTTAAATCATATTGATTTGTTAACTTCATCGTTGTCAAGTCAGCAGCAGCAGCAGCAGCAAGAAACCAAGAATGGCATCGGCCGAGAATCGTACTGTGGCACCTGAAGAAAAGGTAATGTTCTTGTTTCTGTGCCCTCTCTCTCTCTCTCTCTCTCTCTCTCTCGCTATTCTTCAATTCCTCTCAATAATTTTGAATTTTCAGGATAATAATGTCGTCGTTGACAAGTACAATGTTGAAGCCGCTGAACTTTTAGCGAACGAGGCACATGTGTGTGTTCGGCTTCAAATTCCCCCTTTTCTTTTTCTCTGTGGTTTGGTTCTGATCATTGAATACTGATTTTTTATGTTTTGTTATTCTTCCATAGCATCTACCTATCACGGAGGCCGCACCCATATATGAGAAGCTTCTCCTATTGTTTCCCACAGCTGTGAGCACTTTCAATTTCCTTAATAATTTGCTTTGATGCGTTGCTTATTTTTATTCTTTTTTTTTTCGTTAATTGTGTGGTTTTTGTCTTGGAATGGGGTCTGCTAATAAAACATTGTGTCATGGCTGTGGTAGGCTGTTGATTTTGAGTGCGTTTGTGTGTATAACTTAAACCCCAATGTATGTTGATTAAAAGAAGGATGAATGTTGTTACATTGGTGGAATGGAATAGGAATTTTCATCTCCTTTTCAAGGGTGCTTTTAGATCTTAAGGGTGTTGTGTACTTGTGTTTTATGGATGGTTTGATACTAGCGAACCAAACCACAATTTCACACAAAAGAAATAGTTCTACGGAAAGCTCTTAAGGCTAAACTATATGGATAATTGTCTTTCCCTTTCAAATTCCTTGTGGTATCCTAGGTGCTTGGAACATTATTGGTGGGACTTGAATCCCTTAAATCCTTGAACATTAATAATGAGGTGAAAAAAGATATGTGATTTATCTTATCCCCAACCCTCTTGTTGAATAGTAATCCTTGTACAAGATCCAATTGGAGAAGTCAAGCTATAAATCGTTTCTTTGTAAATTGTTGCTTTCTCATTAGACTGTCTTGAGATAAAAATAATATATAGGGAATTCAGTTAATGGTTTTATCTAATCACACTGAAATTGGAAATACAGCTGATAGTGGATATATCTTGTTTCTTTATTCATTTATTGGTTAATTCCACTATTATTTTTTATCACTGTCTGCCTAACCATAATTTAGAGTTTGTTAGGACTGTCTTCCTAAACATAATTTATATCTAATTAATGATTTATTTTAAAATGTTGTTTTTCCTATATTTGTAGGGAACTTATAAATATGATTTAGTTTAATGAATCTCCCATAATCTCCAGGCAAAATATTGGAAACAATATGTTGAAGCTTTCATGGCTGCAAATAATGATGATGCTACAAAACAGATATTTAGCCGGTGCTTATTGAACTGTCTCCAAGTTCCTCTTTGGTATATTCTATTTTCATTTTCAATTTGATAAAATCAATTAAGTGTAGTTTATTTATATTGACTGAACTGTGTCTAGTCAGTTACTCTAAAATAAGTGTTCCTCCTTGGTTGTTTGTGAATTTTATTTTTTCTTCACTTTGCAAGACTATCAGCTGCATGCAGTCAGAATATCTGTCCAATTGTGCTCCAGGAAGCTAAAGTTCTGTGCCCCTTGCATATTAATATGCATCTGTGCATACTACCCTAGTGTTATGATCTAACCATATTCAACTTAATATTGCTTTTTGCGGTTTCTCTCCCGGTGATGATTTCAAAAGCTTTATCCTGTTGCTAGGCGATGCTATATTCGTTTCATCAGGAAAGTCAATGACAAGAAGGGTGTGGAGGGCCAGGAAGAGACAAGAAAGGCTTTTGATTTTATGCTCAATTATCTTGGTCCGTCTTCTTTTTCTAGCCTTTTCAAAGCTAATTTAGTTGCACCATGATTTTTCTTTTTTTTCCTAAATGAACATTTCAACATTTATTTTTGTCTTCCTTCCCCCCTGACTAGTAGTATCATAATGAGGTCCTAAGAGCAAGACTTCTTCAGGGTAAAGAAAAAGTTATATGCACTTCAGATGTTGTTAATAATGCATAGTTTTTCCTAGCTGGTGCCTTTATTTTCCTTCCAATAGTGGTACATATAGGTTGGCCCCATTAATTAGTCAGTGAGGAATTGTTTAGACTATGCTGAGATTTTTTACTATGATTCTTACATACATTTAGCATTTAAATTGGTAATCAAATTACATGTAGCATGTATTGGTATGATGTTTGCTTAACTGATATGTTAATTCACTTCCATGATTTCGGTTAACTGGAATTTCTTAGACATTTAGATAAAAGTTAGAAATTGTATAGGAAAACCATTTTATTATTAACTCAGGAGAGTATTGAGTAAGCTGCATACAGTTCATTGTCTGGTGCAGTAGTGTTAAGTCCTAGGCTTTCATGTGTTAGTAAAATTCAAGCTTGAGGAATGCATCACAGTGTATATGCTTGGTCTTAAACTTTACATTCACATAGTGAATGAGCCAAACTAGATCACTACTTGTTCATGTGCACATTACAGGTTGAACTATCCTGTGAAACCAGATAACTAGTAATTTAATGGTGGTTATTTTTATGCATCCGATACCAGGAGCGGACATAGCATCTGGGCCTGTTTGGATGGAATATATTGCCTATTTAAAATCACTGCCGGTTTGTTAACTTCTTCATCTATTTTCAGGTTTTTATTTTGTGCCTTTATGGGACATGGCATAAGAATTGCTAATTTGCTATTAATATCTTCCTCCATTTCTTTTATCCTTAATATGATATGATCTTGCAGGTTCTGAACACTCAGGAAGAGACCCAGCGGATGACTGCTGTGAGAAAAGCATACCAGAAAGCTATTGTTACCCCTACCCATCATGTGGAACAACTTTGGAAGGACTATGAAACTTTTGAGAATTCTGTTAGCCGTCAACTGGTAACTTTCTGGATCTTCATTGCACACATGCACACTTTCTTTATTACAGACAAGTGTCACTTCTTAACAGATTCTCGCTCTGATTATATTGATGAGCAGGCCAAAGGATTGTTATCTGATTATCAGCCAAAATACAACAGTGCCAGGGCGGTTTATAGAGAGCGGAAGAAATATGTAGATGAAATTGATTGGAACATGCTTGCTGTACCTCCAACTGGATCTTACAAGGCAATCTCTTCTACTTTGTTCTTGCCTGTCAGGATTATTGACTCATTAATATCTGTGTAGGCTCTGTTTTGGGCCTTCCAGCTAGTTTGTTCACATTAAATAGGAGTAGGTTTGCCCATTCAATTCTTAGGCATGAAAATGCTGCAGCCATTTGATAGCTAGATAAGAATCGCTCTCTTTGATAGCCAAGGACAAAGTCTATATGCTTCATGAGCCTGTTTTATTTTTATCAAGTATACTGGTCATCTGCCTGTTTGACTTTTTTTCAGATTAATGGACTAGGGTAATTTGTTAATCCTGGATTGTCTGATTATGATATGTAGTTGTAGGATTGTAGCTCATGGTTCTTTGTTATTAACTCGATAAGGTCTAGTTGAGCTATCAGGCCTTTCATATGGCCTCAAGATTTATTTTAGGATGGATCATAGAGCAGGAATTGCAGCTATATTAAGTGTTGAAAGTAGTGATAAATAAAGTCCTATGGATAAAATATGAAAAAATGAGCTTATTGAGATATATATAAAGTGCAGTGAAATTGTAATAAGGTTGACATTCTAGTAGTGTAGGCCAGTATTAAAACTTAACCTGGTACCAAAGTATTCCATTTGGGCTTGTGGGCATGTAGTCCAATTGAGTAACCTCCCCTTGTGGTCTCCGGACCACTTGCAGAAAGACATGCCTGCAGTGGTCCACATATAGAAGCAAAACACGTATACATGAGGGGGTGTTGATTTAAAGGTCTTTGATTGTGAATGTGTTGAGCATACGATGAAAGAAAATGTGAAGTCTCCCACATGAGGGAGAGTGTTGAACGTGGTAATAAGAAAAAGTCCCACATGGATATATTATGAAAGAAATGAGGTATATATGAGGGTTCAAGTGAAATCCTACTAACAAGGGGAGAGCTACTCCTATCAAGTAGCTTGGCCCATTGGCCCTATAAAGTAAATTCTACCAACATAATTGACCTTTTACTAGTGGAAGTCCAATCCCTTATGTGTGGCCCAATATTGAAATTTAGCATTAAGAGAGAAAGAGCTTTATTTAAGTATTTATCTAATTTATATGTTTATTATAGATGATTAAATGGAAAATTCTGATTTGTATCTCAAATTTGAGGCATGAAGACTTCCTGCCTTCTCTTTTCATTTTGAAGGTTTGGATCTCTTCTATTCCTGGTCATTGTTTACAGCCACTCTCCAACAGCCCTGAATATCTCTAGTTGTGAGACGCGTTATAACATCTGAGGGAACTTTTTAAGTTCCGTACCCAAAATCATACCCTGTTATTGCCGCTTTCCCTTCTCTCTCTTCTTCTGGATGATCTGCATCTCTTCTATTATTGGTTAAGGTTTACAGCTACTCTCCAATGCCCCTGAATAATCTGTAGTTGTGGGACAAGTAATAGCATCTGTGGGAACTTTTTAAGTTTCTTACCCAAAAGCCTACAATGTTTGGTGGAAGCGCCCGAAACAATTCAAATAAGTAGGTATAAACTATGGGGGACACTTTAAAGCTTGCCCCCACATGCAAGCCTAACAACTGAATGGGACTGGGATGACATTCAAAATGGGTGAGGCTTGAAACCAAACCTGCTCTAATACCATGTCATGTTTCCAACTGAAAATCCTTAGTTTTTGGTGAAGGGTTCAACTACTATATTGAGCATTCTTAAACACAGCACAAATTGTTTGGGATACTAACATGAATAAAATGCTCTCACGTTTGGCTGGGTAGTTTCAGAGTTGCTGCTTACAAAGCTATGATACTGTTTGGATTTGAGTAGAAATTGGTCTACACAGCAGCTTTGCCCTTTTGAGAGTTACGAGTTAAAAAAAAAATTTGTCTGCATTGCACCTAAATAATATGTTCTCAGTTATTGTTCTATTGGATTTGTGTGATTTGCTGTTGGGTTTTCACAGGAAGAAGTGCAATGGATGGCTTGGAAGAGATTTATTGCTTTTGAGAAGTAAGAAGCAAAGTTACATTTTTTTATCCTGTGGTGGCGTGCGCGCACACACACACACTACGTTATACTTAACTATTCTAAATTGTATATGGAGATCATAAATTTCCTATTAAATATTGCTAATATGTTTTGCAATGATATTCTTTCTCAAAAGATTTTGTGTCAATTTGAGTGGGAAGCCTTTTTCAGTTCTACAGTATTTTCAAAGAAAAAACTATCAACTTGTTTTGTCATTCATTATCTATTTTTGTTTCTTGAATAAGAACCTTGAGGAGATAATTCAAACCTTTTGTTTGCTGGTAAAGTATATTTATCATAATTTTTGTATCATCCACTGTAAGTCATTATTTTTCCTAAAATGTAATCCGATGGAAGTTGTGCTACAGGATTTTTGTCCTTGGTTTTTTATGTTCTTCAATGTTTCATTGGCTTGCCAATATGAAATGAATCCAAAATGGCATTGACATACTACTAACTGATTATATTTACCTAAAGACAGTGAGATGTTTAGTTTTTTGTCTACCACGTTGTACATCTTTTTGGTACCGAGATGCTCTTCAGCTAGGGAGATGTCTGTGTTTTAAAATTGTATTTACTTGAATAAAATTGTGTTGCAGGGAAAACCCTCAAAGGATAGACAGTGCTTCCTCCAACAAGCGAGTTACACTAACATATGAGCAGGTACAGAAGATATAATTTTTTCCGTGTTTTGAATGCTTTATAATCCATTGAAGTAACAGCCATTGTTGCTGTCAAGAATTTGAGAGAGAGGAAAACATAGCTGCTGGAATAATCCTTCTGTTTTATTATTAAAGCTGATACAACATATATACAGAAGATTAGCTTCTCTTAGAAGCTTTAGGGGAAAAGATAAAAGCATGGC
>JAYMTA010001783.1:0-18686 GCA_036897625.1 Pelargonium cotyledonis
AATTGAAATTCAACTTCGGCTTTGAATTCTTTAAAAACGTCCAGAGATTGAGATTTCTCATGTATTAAATATAGGTAGTCATATCTAGAGTAGTCAACTATGAACGTGATAAAATACTGTTGACCATTCCAGGAAGCTATAGGGAATGGTCCACATATGTCTGTGTGTATCAGTTCTAAAACGTCCGTAGCTCTATTAGCCCCTAATTTCTTTGTATTTGTTTGTTTTCCCTTAATGCATTCAACACAAACTTGAAAATCATTCAAGTCTAGTGGACCTATAATTCCATCAGTCACAAGCCTTTGAATTCTCTGTTTAGAGATATGAACTAAACGCTTTTGCCATAGAATAGCAAAATCCTCATTGAATTTCCGCTTTGTACCTTTAGAGGTTGCAGTTAAAGTTTCATTATTTGGAGCAACAGTTTCAAGCAAATATAGTTTATCAATCATAGGACCAGAACCAACAATTTCAAAATAAAGATATTAACTTTATTATCTCCATGAGAACAAAAATAACCAGAATTGTCCAACGTGGAAACATAAATTAAATTCCTCCTACATGACGGAACAACATAAGTCTCAACTAAATCCAAATAATGTCTGGTTCTTAAACTTAACCTAAAGGTTCCTATAGCTTGAACTGATAATCCATAGCCATCCCCCACGAAGATGAACTTTTCAGCATCAGTTGGTGATCGGCTTTGAAGGCAACCCTGCATAGTTACTTATGTGAATAGAGGCACCAGAATCTACCCACCAAGTATGCAATGGTACAGAAGTTAAGTTAACTTCAGAATAAACAAAACTGAGAAACTCACCGTGTTTTTCACGCCAAGCAGCATATTTCAAACACGCTTTCTTCATGTGTCCGAGATTCTTGCAGAAGAAGTAGGTCATCTCCTTATCCCGCCTGTTTTGCTCTTTATGCTTTGGTTTTCTTTCTACAACATCCTTAGCTCTCTTTCTCTTCTTATCTTGAGAATTCGTAGCCAAGTGAGCACTTTCTGTCCTATCTCGTTGGAGTCTCTCCTCTTCTTGCATAAGATGTGATATCAGCTCATCTAGAGTCCACTAAACCTTCTGAGTGTTATAACTCACCACAAATTGACCGAATTGTGCAGGAAGCGATATGAGAACTAAATGAACGAGCAAACTTTCCAAAAGCTCTAACTTGAGTTCTTTTAGTTTTCCAGCAAGATTTGACATCTCAATGATGTACTCCCTTATGTTCCCCTTTGCTTTGTACCTCATGGTAACGAGTTTCAACAATGTGTTACTCGGTTAATGTTTTCTCATTCTTAGCAAAGTATTTCTCAATTTCATTAATGAACACCTTGACATTAGAGGTCTCAGTGATAGAGCCCCGGAACGCGCTCGGAATTGAGCACTTCATGATCATCAGACACATGCGATTGGAGCGTTTCCAGTTCTCAAGTTTATCCTCATTCGAATTTTCCAAAGTGAAAGTGGGTTGCTCCTCCCGAAGCGCAGGGTCCAAATCCATGCAGCCTAGAACGATTTCCACGTTCTCTTTCCATATGGCATAATTCGTCTCATTCAACATAGGAATCATACTTATTTGTGCAGATACATTATTAGCAGATGCAAAAACTGAACAAGAAAAGGAATATGAAACATGCTCTTAATATCAATGTCAAATAATTTAAATATAAGAACAATACAAAAATGTCATGGATAATCAATTCGAAACAAGGTGAGCCCATAAACAAGATACCTAGCACGACATTGATATCAGTCTTTAGACTAAAAATATCAACTCATAAACGGTACTCTTGACACAGCAATCAAATACTGAAAATAAATTTCGGTCAAACAACAACCTTCCTTTGGGCCGATCATTGTTCACATGAAAAACTTGAAATAATCACATATTTATTGCCACAAGTATATCAATTGTTCGGCCAAACAACCACCTTCCTTTGGGCCGATTGTTGTTCGCATGAACAAACAATATACTCATCTTTATATTTCAAAACAAACTAATATTCATAACAGAGGTTACTTTGGCAACTATATTATGTCTATCAATTTATTCCAAAATATAAGACGCCTAAGTGTGAAAAAGTAAAGACCACTTATCACCAAATTGTGGGTGGCTAAATAGCAATTAATTAGACGGAGAAATGGCTGCTTATTTTCCATTAGCATCATCTAAAAGGGAGATTGACTTTAATTTGTGATGAATAAAAAGTTTCCTGCAAGTCATATAATATCATAATCAGCCAGATGATGTGTATGATATATAGTAGCTTGCTCAATATATATATTCAACAACAACCAAAGTCTTGAGCTTAAGACCTGAAGAGAAGCAAACATATTAAGCCACTTGTTACGATGATAGTTGTTAGCTTGTTAAAAATATATTAATTTGACTGATCACTCAATTGTTCTATTTCCGGTGCAAGATTCGGCTGCCGGTATATAGATAGCTATTTATCTATACAATTCAATCGTCACTTGCTTCCGGCGATTATTATTTATATGCAATACTAACAATACTTAAGCAAGACTTAAATTGTTTGTCCAATGATTTATGTTGTTGGTACTAAATATCCATTGGCGGCTGTTGACTCTCAAAACGTCTCATTCTTGCTATCCATGATTGAAGTACAAAAAAACTTATAAAATTACGATGAATTCCATTGTTGACAAATATGTGATCAATTTAATAAGGTGGTGGATGTTTTCCCCATTTTAAACAATCCATATGTACGCTAAAGATTGTGAAGCAGTTGTTAGTGATGGTGATGTGAGAGGAGAAACAGCTAGCACAATATAGCTTCATACTGATACTTTTTTATTTTTTTTATCAGCAAACGTAACACAAAGAGGCTCGAACCTGAGACCTCAAGAGTAGCAAGCGCCTCAATCACAAATCAGCAAGCCTCATACTAATACTATATATAAGTTTCTTGTGTTACTGCAAATCATGAACCTTAACCAATACTCCTCTCAGCTCGTATACCTTTCCTTGTAACCCAATATGAGGTATGCTTACTACTTGTGCTCCACAAAGTTGTTACTTGTTGTGTATTGCTTGCTTCATGCTAGCAACTATTGTCAGGGCATTATGCCCATATCCGGGCTAACGTTGGGAGCGAATAATGACACAGATCATCATGCAGTTCTTGCATTCAAAGCCGGTATAACTCAAGACCCTCTTCGGGTCATGACCTCTTGAAACAACTCCATCCATTTCTGCAAATGGCAAGGCGTTACGTGCAGTCACCGGCATCCAATGAGGGTCACTGCGCTAGACTTGCACTCCCAACTTCTCTAAGGTTCCATTCCTCCTCACCTTGGTAATTTGAGCTTTCTTCATGCATTGTACCTTTATGAGAACAACTTCATGAATCAAATCCCTCAAGAAATTGGAAAACTTTCGAGGCTCGAGTGGGTTGCCTTGGAAAACAATTCCTTTGATGGTCAAATTCCAACCCAAATATCTCATTGCTCAAAGCTCAAGTACCTTGGACTTGGCGGCAACAATCTCACTGGCCAAATACCGCAGGAGATAGGATCATTGCAAAACCTTCAAGTACTCCGGCTGCACATGAACCGTACTTCTAACAGGATCAATTCCATCCTCGCTTGGAAACTTATCATCTCTCAAAGTACTTTCTGCTACCATCAATTTTTTGGAAGAAAGTATTCCAGAGACATTAGGCCAGCTGAAAATTTTAACTAATTTTGCTATTGGTGCAAATGAATTATCAGGTACCATCCCTCCCTCAATCTACAATCTCTCCTCCATGACTCTCTTTTCACTACCAGTAAACCAAATTCATGGGACTCTTCCACAAGACTTGGGCCTCAACATTTTTCCAAATATCCTAAAGCTTAACATTCACACAAATCAGCTCACTGGCCAAATTCCCAAGTTCATTGCTAATGCTTCAAGTCTAGAGATTATTAGTATCCAAAACAACCAGTTTAGTGGTGATGTTCCTTCTTTTTCCGGGTTGCTAAATCTTGTAGAGTTAGAATTTTACAAAAATAATCTTGGAAATGGGAAAGATGATAATTTGAACTTACTTTCTTCACTATCTAATTGCACTAAGTTAGAGGTTCTATCTGGAAGTCACAACAACTTTGGTGGTGTGCTCCCAAATTTGTTGGGTAACTTCTCAAAAATGTTAATCACACTGTCACTAGGATATAACCATATACATGGTTGGATTCCAGCTGAGATAGGAGATCTCACTGGCTTGGTGTCTTTGGCATTTGGGGAGAAACCGGCTAACCGGAACAATACCAAGCTCAATGGGTCGAATGCAAAAGCTTGGTAACTTGTACTTGGATGAAAACAATTTGTCAGGTGCAATCCCTGCTTCCTTGGGAAATCTCACATCACTTATAGGATTGGACTTAACGGATAATAATTTAGAGGGCAACATTCCTTCAATTCTAGGACAGTGTCACAAACTTATGCTATTGAAACTTTCACAGAACAACCTCAATGGTACCATACCCAAAGAAGTGCTTAGTATTTCGTCGTTGACACAGAACCTTGACCTCTCGCAAAACCACTTGGTCGGTCCCCTTCCCTTTGAACTAGACAAGCTAACAAATCTCGGCTCTTTCAATGTTTCTCACAATAAAATTTCTGGAGACATCCCAAGTAGTCTTTCCAGTTGCACAAGTTTAACTAGTCTGTACATGAATAACAACATGTTTCAAGGGACCATTCCCGAATCTCTGACTTCTTTACGAGGTCTTGATCATGTGGATCTTTCAAACAACAATCTTTCGGGTCAAATTCCAAAATACTTTGAGAATTTTGCCTCCTTGCAAAGTTTGAATCTGTCCTATAATGATTTCGAGGGTGAGGTACCGACAGGAGGAATCTTCAAGAATGCATCTGCCTTCTCAATTACCGGAAACATTAGACTCTGCGGGGGACTCTCTCAACTGCAACTTCCTATTTGTACCAACGACTCAATGAAGCATAAATATAATGCTGCGCTTGTCATGGGGATCTCCATTGTTGGCGGGCTTATAGGACTAGCAGCGCTAGCATACGCCTTTTATCTGTGGTCAAGAACGACAAAATGGGTCGTTCCTTCAGCATCTTTACTTGACGATAGGTTTATGAGGTTGTCTTTTGAAACTCTCCTAAAAGCTACAAATGGTTTCTCCTCAGCACAATTGATTGGTCAAGGCAGTTTCCGGTTTGTGTACAAAGGAATTCTTGGAGAGAACGAAATGGTTGTTGCTGTCAAAGTCCTAAAACTTCAACGAAATGGTTGTTTCATGACTGAATGTGGAACCTTAAGAAGCATCAGACGTCGAAATCTTGTGAAAATCTTGAGCGCATGTTCGATTATTGATCATCAGGGCAATGATTTCAAGGCTCTGGTTTACGAGTACATGTCCAATGGAAGCTTAGAAGAGTGGTTGCATCCGGTATCCAGAGAGAATGTTGAAGCTGAGGATCAGTCAAGGAGCTTGAGTATTCACAAAAGATTAGACATTGCCATTGACATCGCAAGTGCTCTAAACTATGTCCATCTTGATAGTCAACCACCTATTGTTCATTGTGACTTGAAGCCGAGCAACGTTCTTATGGATGATGACATGACTGCACATGTAGGCGATTTTGGACTCGCGAGATTTCTTCAAGAAACACTGCAAGGCTCTTCTACGAGCCAAAGCACTAGTATTGGATTAAAAGGGTCTATTGGCTACCTCCCGCCAGGTTAGATTTTCATCTCTTGTTATATATATTTCCATCCATACATGCATGTCGTTCAGCCATGGCCGCCTATCTCTCATGGCCGGCTCTCTCTCTCTCTCTCTCTCTCTCATGGTCGTGGTTCCTCTTCTCTGCGAGCACGAGCACATGCGGCTCTGGCGACCACCATCGCGACCATGGACGGTTGAGCAACGGCGACCCCAGATCTGGACGGTTGAGCAACGACGAGGCCATGGCTGAAGCTCCCATGGCCGGATATGAGAGGCGAGATCGAGTTGGAGCACCGACAGTCTGAAGCTCCGATCTGCTTTTTTTCCGGATCTAAATTTTTTTTTCAGAGCTGATTTTTTTTCTTCTTCTATATTTTGTTCAATTTTGTATGAGTTTGTGTTATTTTGGTTAATTTGAGATTAGTTAGGGCTAATTTTAGTTAGATTTTGTGTTCATTTTAGTTTGATTTGAGAATTTAAGTTCAAGTTCATAATCTTCAGCGAAAAATGCAGATTCCGACGACCGAAAAAAATAACACATCATGTGTTGTGCATATGATGTTTTCCGTCACATTTTCCATCAAACTTAACGGAAATGCAAGTTGTAGTAGGTTTTGTGCTTAACTCAATAACGCAGGTAGATTTTGTGTAACTCGTGTAAACCTCATGGGGGTTATGTGCAATTTACCCCTTTTTTTTGTTGGCTGTGGTTCAATCTTTTTCTTACTTGCATTACTTATTAAATAAACACATATTCAACTTGACTAGACTTATTTTTTCGTTGGATTCATCATCATTATTGGCTTCTCGTATTCGATCTGCTTTCAGACGTCGCTTTATCATCTCCACATTCACTATATGCTAGTTGTGACAATATGTTTACTACGATTAGAGTGATTTTTTTCAGGTTATTCTGTTTTGAATCGTATTTTAGTAATTGTTGTAGTTTTAGGTTTGGACGTTTGTCTTTTATTATTGAAAATTTGTTTTTCATTGTTAGAAGTTCTTTTTTTTGTTATGAATGAGTGTTTTGCTTAAGAGTACTGCTGCGTGTCAGAGAATGAAAATAGCAAAAACGAGTCTGCTTGTTCCACTATTAAAGTCAATATTTCAATCATTCGTATAAACATTTTGGTATAAGTCATTATTATTCTTATTGATATTGATATGTCCTTTCAAATAAAGTACATCCCATTTTCTTAAGTCTTTTAATTCGAAACACTAGGTCTCTTTAATAATGTACATTAGATCCAAATTACCATGATTTCATTATTGTTGATTCGCTTGTTCTTCTTGGTCAACATGAGGAGTCTCCAAAATCTCACTGTTTTACAAGTATTTTCAGTTATTTTGTTCTATGTTTACACTGACAAAATATTATGTCCCTGGGTATACTTAACCATGCGCTTTCAACCAAACAATGTTAGCTAGAACTTTGTGAAAAATAGCTAAATCTGAATCCAATCGTCTCCATTCTCTTCTTAATTTGAGAAAAGTACTGTGGTGGTGCCTCAAATAACCAGCATTCGCCTATCTCCGTTCGTCAAGGATATCATCTATTTCGATCATCTCAAAGTTGCTATCCTCCCCAAGGCAGTCTTTCTGATTACAAGTGGAGCAAACTCTAGAGTCTCCCAATTCCTGAAAAACTAAAAACCTCTATTTGGAAATGTTTGTAGAATGCGATCCCAGTAAAAGCCGCTGTAATACTCATGAAGAATATGGGGCTCATTGTCTGTGGTAGTAGTAAAAGAGTTTGGTTTGCTTCTCCCGTCTGTGAGATCCGAAGCCTGGAACTCGGTTTTTGATTGGTGGAAAGATTGCAGTGTGCTCCCCAAAAGTGTTCAGTTTTATCTCTACCTCATGGAGCGAGCATATGTAAGGACCGCTACTCCAGAATTTTTTTGCACAAGGCTTTTCACATTTCATCCATTGCTGCTCAGGCTTTTCACGTATATACATGCAATGCCTCTAATGAGTTTTGTTTCATCTTTCCAACTTTGGAGTCACAAAGCAAAAAATAGAATACCAAAAAAAAAAGGTTGTATTATTACACTGTTTTTAAATTTGTGAGTTGCATTCCATCTTCTAACCTCTAGTAAACCAGCTGCATGGCCTCCTCCATCTCTACTAATTTTAAATGTGAGAAATCGGCCAGTCAGCCCTCCCCTACCTTTCCAGCTACTGGAAATGTTGAGGAGGCTCATTTCACTACCATCAGAAAGAGATTCCGGCTTTTCATGATTCAGTTACGCTATCCTCCGGAAGACCAAATATGCGGAGATTCCGGTCCATTGACCCTACAGCTAGGTATTTTGCATCTGTACCAAATTTTACGCTTGTTGCTTTACCTACAATCAAAGAAAAATATATGAATTCTTTTTATTCAAGGCCGTGGATATAATATGTGAGCTCGGGAGGATGGAGAATAGGTAGGAACCTGTGCCAGAAAGATCGGGGAAAGTTTTGATGCAATTCCACTCTGATTTAACATTGGCCACTTGGTAGACTCTGCAAAAGTTGAAGGCTTCATGTTAGTACTATAACTAACAACCAAAGAGAGAAGGGATGCATGCCACTTGTGTATAAATCTTATTAGTAGCAATTTAATCAAAACCGGACTTCAGGGATTTTACATCGAAACAAGTAACCATTTACTTAATAATATTTCCACACTTGAAAAATAAATTTAGTATCCATAAACCAGAATGCCCACCTTATGTCGGAGCCTCCTATTGCAAGGTAACTTCCACTATGGTCAAAGTCCACTGTAAAAACCAAAATTATAAGACTTATAAACCAGCATGTGTTAATAACAAAACAAATTTCACTCATCACTAACGAAAGAGCACACAGCCACAGCGGATAACTTGGGTGGACAAGAGAATAGATTAACAAACTCAAAAGCATGAAGTAAAAGGGGGAAAGTAAAATCATAGCAAGGCAATGCACAATTACACAGAAATACACAAACCTGAATTTGTTGGTGTGTCTGAATCATATGGTGAGAATGTCCGAAAGTTCCTCAACTTTCGTAGATCCCACAGCTTAACACCATCATGAGCTGCAGTCTGCAGATTTCAGAGAGAACTAAAACAAAATCAGAACATGGAAAGCAAATTGTACACCTGCTATGCACATTTTACAGGGACACATACCGCAAGGAAGTAACCATTTTCAGAAAAGGATATGGCAGTTACTGGCCCAATATGCCCATCGAATCTTGCAACATTTGCCTGTATACCAATAAAAGTAGGTATGACATCAGAAAGGAACAATATTACCACAATAACACGCAGAACAGAAATCATGGTGTACCTGACTCTTCACATCCCAAATCTTAACAAGAGCCTCTGAGGTGCCCGTCCCGAGGATGAGACCATCAGGATGAAAAGCTGCAGCTGTGTAACCCTCAGTTGCTGAAGTGTCTGCAACCTGCAGAACAAAGATTTAGAAAATTGACGCTATGTATAGGACAAAAAGAACTGTTGTATGTATAAAATGAATCTGTACGTATCTGTGAGGATAGGAATATAGCACAAATGCATATTACATCGGTCAGCATACTCATACACATTTCCATCTCTCTAGTGACTTTCCATCAGTGTATTCAATTTGTGCATGTATGTGTGTGCCCATAAACGTAAAGAAACAAGAAATAGTAAATACCAGTGTAGTGGTATGAAACACAGTTTGTACATAGAGAATGCTGCCTGATGTCATAAGCATATTTCCTCTACATTATTGGAAGCAAGACTTAAACAATAACAAGCACAAATACATGTGCATTGCACTTAAATGTCCAAGGAAATCATATTAGCATTTAAAGCATCATTGACAAATAAAAAATTCTCTGTTGAAACCTAGACCAAAGAGATTTATGACCAACAATACATAAAAGAAGAATGAAAGCTACATATTTGTGATACTTATATTCAAGTGGATCATAAATAAATAAAAAATAGTTAGATTCTTAAAGATATAAAATTTCTGGACTTTATTACTGAAATGCAATGGAAATGTGTGCTAACATATAGCTAAATATCCAGTACTGATTAAAAGGAAAACTGAAGGTAATAAATGAGCAGATATATCTCAATGTATTTTTCAACTGTTAATGTATGTTCACACGGATGAAGTATTCCATACCTGTGTCAGACAGAGACCAGAAGTAATATCATAGAAGCACCACGTATTATCGAGAGAAGCAGTCACAAAGTAGTTATTTGTGGAATGAACAGTGACCGCTTGAACCTGGAAAGAAAAAAAATTAGAAAAAATGCATATCAATATATTCTTCCCAACAAATAAATTGAGAAGTTATATCACTTTAAGATTTCAACAGAATTACGGCATACCGGGACATAGCAACAACCTAGGAGGCACCAATTCGGACATGTGACACGATTCGGACACGTGATTCGCAATTTACAAAAAATAAATTATACTTTATGTGTAATATATTATGTAATTTTAATTATAGTTAATTAATATAGTTATTAATTTTTATAAAAAAAAATTACGTGTAATTAAGTAAAATTAAATCAATTACCCTTGGAGAGTAATAAATTTCATATATAGATTTACTTTTAATAATAAATAACAGTTTTTTTAAAAGAAATAATTGTTACATGTTTGATTTTCGTAATAAAAAATATTATTTTACTTAACCATGCGCAGAGGAACTCTCCTCTGACTTTACACGTGTGAATACGGATAATAACAAAAAATTAATGTTGATCCTCAAGATTAAATAAATAATCCCACAATCTCCCACTTGGATAACATTGGTTGAGAATTAGCACCACGACATTCGACCAAAGGTCCCTTGCGTGTTCACCCTGAATCTAAATATATTTCAATTTTTTTTATTTCAAAATTGATGATTCGCGAAAGAGACATGTACTTCCAACGAATTTGTTGGGTAAATAACAAATCCGTGTTTCTTAGGCAACAACTATATTTCCGAATGCACATTCATGGAGCGTATAGAATCTGCGAGGATCAAAAATAGAACTCCTAGGCCCAAAATGAGTGTCCAGTGTTGTTAGGATTAGACTTTCCCCATATAGCCTCACGTGCTTTTGTTGTAACAAATCTAAGGAGTTCTAAGTTCCAACTACATTATCTTAGAGATATTGTTGGTATTTAATAATTTATGCCTAACCAAGTAACCAAAAAGGACTATAGAAACTCATGTTGAGACAATTTTCTTAGACAAAGTCGACACTTTAGGATGGAGAAAATATTTTTAAGAATGTATGGACAAAACTGAGAAGTGTCTAACACATGTCCAAATTGTGCCAGACATTGGTATACAAGAAGTGTAGAGAGAAACAGTACCCTTTAAAAGTGCCCTCTACATGACAGGATAAACAACAGCCATTAAAAATTATAAAACTTGTTTACTTAATGCAAACTAATAATTTACTAAGATAAGAAGCTGTGTAACTTGATATGTGGGCCATGACTAACATGGGTAACAAAACCTAATTACCTCTGCAGTATGATCCTTCAAGATGTGCTTACAACTATAGTTCCCATCTCCGGAGCTTTGCCACACACGAACCGTCTGACAATATGAAACTGATCAAATTAAACTGCATGCGAAGAACATAAATCTAAGAAAAAAACTGATTAAAAATAAATATTAAGATCATAACCACAAATAAGATCACAGTATCACACCATTCGAAGACTTAAATGTCTGTTGGAAAAAAGACTTAAATGATATTCTTTAACATTAAATTATCAAAAGGAGCTTATTAATTTCAAGATTTATTATTGTGTTCCTCGTAATCTTTGAGTCTGTAAGTTCACAAATAACCGTGCACCAGGCCCGGTATTAGGTCACGGAATTTAAAATTCAATCCGAATAAAGTTGAGAAAGATGGATAGACTGGAAAATAAGTACAATAGAGCTCAACTCAAAATGCATGCCTTTTAGTTCAGTTTTTGCAAATCCCAAAAACAAACTGTGGATAAATATTGAAACATAGGTAATGTGGTGGCCCAGTGTCTAGACAAATAGGTGAAGCTTTTCTTAAATTATTAAATTTTGATAGAGCTGAAGGGTTTGAAAATGAAGCTGATATTTACTATATGAAGGACAATCGAAATTGAAAAGGAAATGTACTTGTGCAACTCAGTTAAATCATAAAAAAATGTGAACTACAAGATGAATTTCTGTCCATCCATAAAAAAATGTGAACTACATGATAAATTTCTGTCCATCCAAACAAAAGGATGAGGTAAAGAAAAAACCGAGTCCTGGAAAGTTAACTAAACGGGCCTGTGTTTTCCTTATTTTGGTGTTTGATCTTGGGATTTCAAGATAACTAGCATTGGAAGAGCCTATTTTGTCCAGTTTCCCCATTATTTCAATATTTATTAACTATATTTCCTCTTTAATCCTCATTTTCTTTTCTGTTGCAGTGGAGCCAAGGGTATTAGCAAGTCCAGATAATCATGAAGGACCTCAAGAACCAAAACTAAAAACTAATTATGACAGTTAAAGTCAAGGCTCATGAACTACCATGAATGGCTTACCTTGTCAGCTGAGCCAGTAAGAAATAGATCCCCTTGTTCCACAAATTTTACACTGGTAACCTATCAATCAAAAAATGTGTAACTGGTAAGAAACTTTGACCGACAGCAAGGTCCATCAAAAAGTAACTTCAGTATACATATGAGAGAGGAAAACCTTCTTTGAATGGCCACTGAGTGTAGATATGATCTGACCAGATGGTCGATCAAAGAGTACAGCATTTGTGTCAATCCCACCAGTCGCAACTATGTCCTAACAATCATGGAAACAAAAATTGTGCATTGATTAGAGAAGAGAACATATGCTGTTATTGGTGTCAGCACTATCTGGCCCTGTTAAAGCACCAAAAGAAAGATGAAACAAATGAAAGAAGTTGACAGCAAAAATCATCCAAGTGAATTATAGAATCAAAACTTGACTATTACTAACTGGACCAAAAATCAGTCTAAAACCAAAGACAAATTATCACTAAACTGTTACTTCGGATAAACACATGCAATAAATTTGTTAAACTATGATATGTTTATCAAGTAATAGTAATTTGACTATCCAGGCCTCACGCAACCATCGTGCACACGCACATGCACACACTCAAGTCCCCATGTCTAGATTCTGAATTAGAATTTTTATAACACCTTCTGTCTTTGCTGAAACACAATACTCTTATCCATATTAACAAGTCATAGACAATATCATTGCCCTCTAGGATAGGTTTTCCATCTTGAGAGATCCAAGGTTAAAGGAGTTGCAAGCCCCATCAACAAAACATTAGAGAACAACGACCTCTTTGTATATAATATACAAAACAAAGTGCCCCGGAGTCAATAAAAAATACATAAAACAATTACCAAGTATGTTTTTGTTTTTGAGAAATGCAATACAATTCAGAAAAATATAATTTTTCATTCAATCCAGTTTTTGGATAAGTTTTGAATTCAAGCACTACATCAGACTCTCTTATCACTCCCATTTCTTCATTATCCAAATGTAGCCATCAAGAATCATCTTTCTTAACATGCATATGAATCAAGGGATAACTATTGCAAAACAATTGCATTTAAATGAAAACTCAGGTAACTTATGAGACGTAGAACGTTCATCAAATCGAGGTGTTTATCAGAACAAAACTCAAAACTATATATTAAATAACCTATGAAATGCATAATGCATGTACACAAGTTGACTGCAATAGTCACACATAACAAGAAGAGAGTATAAATGCATTCATATGATAGTAAATTTAATACCTTGGTATTTTGGATGTCAATAGATGTGATGCCCTGTTTGCTAGTTTTGTGAAGAGGATGACTAGAAAGCTGGGTATATCTCTCTAGAGCATCAACAGGCGCCAACGTTGGGGGAATCTAAAAGGAAAATGAGGCAAGAAGGTAATCTTATATATTTGTAAAAAATAAAAACATGCAAAATGAACTGTCGACAAAGAGAAAATCAAACGATAATTTTATGAAACCTCAAATTTAGCAATGGACATGCTAATGTTTCCATAATTACTGAAATGGGAACAATTAGAACTTCATATGTCATCACAAGGAATACCTGCCGCCTTTTCCGCTGCTGTGAAAGAGCTGCATTACAATCTGTCAACTCGGCAATAATGTTAGCAGAAATTCCAAGACGTATTCTCTTTCCACCAGGGCCCATTTCCTCATCCTCAGCAGCTTTAATTAAATAACAAACAAATTAGATCTCACATAATGAAATGCTATTAGTCGAAAAGAAAAAACAAAAATAAAAAACATAGAAAATACCCCTTTTCCCGTTGCTAAGGGTAGATGGATCTGCGACTACAGTTGAGGCTGACATTGGTATTTGCCTTTCAGCCTGAGTGAGTAATGTCCTAGCTTCATCTCTTTCTTTTTTAAGTCTTGCAATCACACGGCAAGCAGCATCATGCTGCCAAAAGATCAAACAAAAAAAATCCCAATTCACTCATCAGGTTCGTTGGTCATGAAATTTCTTAGTTACTATCCAAATTACAACCTCAAGGGTCAAGGCCAAGTAAATCAAAAGTTTAACATGTGGCCTGTAAGGTAAGGAAATGAATAAGAAAAGACAAAGAAAGAGATAAACTAGAGAGACTTTTTAGTAATGTTCACAACCCCTACGCTTTTTTGTTATGTTCATCAGAAATTATGAGGATCCAGCAGAAGGGAACTAATGCAAAAGAATCGAAGTATATTGAGAAACCACATATTAAAATTGTTTCCATTACATATATTTCATTTTAATAAAAAAAATCTATCTTTAAGACATGGAAGATTAAGCACTGGAGTAGTCCCGTCTTTTTTCTTTGCCTCCATGCTGACTTTCTCAACTTTACCTTTCATGTAACAAAAGATACAAATGAAAATGGGAAAATGAAGATAATATGATGAAGAGTAAGAATACCTTCATTTTTTTAGTTAATTTTTACGAAAAAAAGAAGGGTAATAGATTTTAAGTCATAATAAATGTAAAACAAATTTTTTTTTTTTTAAAAAAAATATATGGTAAGTTGAAGCTTGAGGACAGGTGAGTTGTATAAAAAGGTGCGGCTTGAAGACAGGAAGGTTCAAATTTCATATCACAACAAGGTTTCACATGCTTAAGTTCATTAATACAGATTATAGAGTTGTAGTGGAAAGAAAATAACACAATACGAAGCCAAAGTCAAGATTTCGCAGTTAATAAAGAGCACATTTAGTAACAGTATACATATCCCATGCATATTATGTTACACAAAAACCAGAATTAAGACACAAACTATAGCAGGCATCTAATCCGGTTGGTATTACCTGGTATAGGGCATGACTTAGCTCTTGTCTCGCTGTATGTAGTTGTTGTTCCAATGCAAAATTGGATAGCATCAAAGTATCCCATTCCTTCAAAAAAAAAAAAAGGTGGGAAAACTTAATATTTAAGAAGATAAATATTCTACAGTGCAAAAAAAAAGGTCAAGCTAATAACATGAGCTACAATGATTGAACAAGTAGGAGGAAAGTTTCAAAGAAGTGCATTTATATTCCTTATTCGAAATCAGAGAAAGCTACATGTAGAGAGAATATTGTTCATTGTGAAAACAACAGTAAACTAACACAATAATTATCTTTAAACATGAAGTTGGTGCATGTAAACACTGTGACATTATCAGAAAATTATGAAATGGAAACAAGGTGCCTAGTATTTCATGAAAGACTGGCATGAAATCAATAAGCATAGCAAATCAAATAAATTAAACAGTAAACAAGTTTCATAAAACAGTCTACGCCATACCAAATATTTAATAGAGCTAATTAATAAAAGGTGCATTAACAACAATAGGTTTCAATCATAGACATAATTTGCAGAATCATTAAGGCATTGCGTATCAAGTATACATACTATTTGAAACATCCCAAGCATCCCTGGGATACTCGCAGCTTGGACGGGTATGGGCTTTACGATCTGCACAAAATGAACCACAAGATGAAATTCCACCAAAGCATAAAATAGTTAAAGTAACAGAAAATAATACAAAAATGGTTGTTACTGCTCATACCTTGCCAGTTTGAATTGGAACAATATCATCCATAGCGAGTGGCTCCCCAGTAACTGGACATTTACCATAATCCTAGACAAGTTGAATACAAAAATGCAGATGGAGCATTAAATTACAATTGGAAATTGTACAAATTACGAGTTCAACTCACACTGAGAAAGGGAAAGACAGAGTATAAAACAAACAGCCTAACAGTCAAAATTCAATCCTATACTTGAAGATCCACATTCCACAGTTTTAAGTTTTGGCCTTCCCAAGTGGGCATAAACAAAGTTTGGAATATCATGTTCAAGTTTAGATGTTAGAAAGTTAAAATACCATTTGGATAGTTTATCATGTGTAAAATCCTATATTACTGAAATCTTCTTCCTTAACCTACCTTTCTCACTGACCAAACAGTAAATAATGACAACAATACTCAATCGTATAGTGAATTCAAACACAAAAGATAGATATTAATAAGACCCATTTACTTGTTTAACCAGTTGCATTAATCTCCCTGCTAAAGTTATTGGAAAAAGAGATGGCATTTCCAAATTTATTCCTTTTAGTAGATTTAATCGGTCTCCAAACTTCCAAACATAACCAAAAATAAAAATAAAAATAAAAAACAGACACCCTAATGTGACAAGAAGCAGGACGGAGGGCGAACATACAGCTATGTGACGCTCGATTAAACGCTTCTCAAAGAGGAGGCCGGAGTTCTTGGAGACGACTGGCTCTTCCGGCACCTCGCCGGAGACTGTACGGTCGAAGAAGAACACCAAGAACAGAGGTCGGTGAAAACATACACATTAAGCAATTGAATAGAAAATACAGAAAGAGAGGTGAAGAGACTCACTAGCACAGTTCATCGTCGGCGGGAGGGGGGAGAGCTAGGTCTTTTCCCGGCGGAGATCACGGCAGCAGTGGCGGTTGCTGGTAAGAGTAGTGGAAGCCGCGGCGTTTTCGGTATGATTGCTGTTGTTACTCTCTGTGATGCTGCGTTTGCGAGAAGCAGCAGCAGAGAGGCAGCGATATAGGCAAAAACAGAGGGTGAGAGTGAGAGATGGGGCTCGGCTCGGGAGAGCAAAATTTGGTCGGTGAGGGTTAGGGAATTCAGTTTAGATTGACCCGGCCCGTTATGGATAAAATCGGGTCCCAAATTTCAATTAAATTTGGGTAATTTAAATTAAATTACTAGATTTAAATTAAATTTAGGATTTTGAAACCATGCTACCAAAATATGTCAGGTCAAACGGTTTGAACGCTTTGGATTCTCTCTAAAATCTCGGGTTTGAGTCTCATTGCATCTAACCCTCCCTAACTGCATTCAAATCTCACATCAAATGTATAGCACGTGTTGTATTATTATTAAATAATACTAATTTTGCCCTTGCAGATGACTGTTCATCATCTTTGAAGTTTTCGGTTACCGGAAAACAAAACTCATTGATTATATATATATCAACGACTAATTATGGCGTTTATCTCAAATTTTGTGTTATTTCAATTTTGCCCTTGGTGATGAATGTTCATCATCTTTGAAGTTTCCGGTTACTGGAAAACAAAACTCATTGATTATATCAACGACTAATTATGGTGTTTATCTCATATTTTGTGTTCTTTCAATTAAAATTGGTAAGAAATTTCGCGCGATGCACGAATAAGCAAGATATAAAAAAGAATAAGTGTACAATTTGTTCAATATATCAATAAACATAATAAAATAATAAATACAACATATCTAAATAGTTTGTTTTTTTTTTGAATGGTAACGCTTTCATTAATTAAATATTGAATACATCATGTAATCTAACGTACTCAACGAAACCAGACTTGGACGTACAAACCAAAGCAAACCCTAGCCGTACATCGCTGATTTCCAAACCTGTAGAGACACCACTCGTCTCAAGAACTGCCAAAGGCACCAAACCGAACAACACATAACCATACACCAAAAACCAAACCCAAATTAGCAAATCCAACCCTGACTTTCTGAGTCCTAATAGGAGACTCAAAAAGGCTAATTTAGAACCAACTCTCCTCACCTCTACAATAAATCTAACCAGTAAAGCAACGACTAAACCAAACCAAGCAAATAAAACTAGACCTAAACTAGAGTGAACTAATAAAGTAGAAATCGAACAAATCAAAACAAAACCTAATCGATGTAACCCATAAACTATTCGTGGAGACGCACATCCTCCGCCATGATCGCACTTCGTTTCACCGAAGATAAACTTCAAACCTGCCGCCATCGTCTTCTCGTCTCACGTACACAACACAGAATCTGCACCCCGAACCTGTGTCCCCTTAGAACGCCTACTTCCGCCGCTGCCCAACACCCACGATTGCGCCTCCGTCTATCGAAACTTACCGTCCGACTGCTGCCCTCCCTCGCCGATCCAGAACCCGCCGCCGACACCCACAAAACTGAAAACTAAAGCCTAAAACTGAAAACCCTAAAATGCTACTCTATAGAGAGAGAGCATACGGACCACTATTTTTTTAGCAAGGAGACTTTTGTTCCCACGTTAAAAATCAATATATTTATGGTCTTTTTTTATCTAAATAGTTTTTATTCCTCATTTTTATTTTTATTAGTTTTTGTATGTAGTTCAAAATCGTAAGTAGACACATGTGATGAATATTACATGAATTAAATTGGAAAAATAAAAAAATAAAAAATTGCAAACTTTATGTTCTCATCCCACCCATGGGAAGGTTACAATAATATGATCATTTTCATTTTTTTTTATCAGCAAACAAAATGTACCCTTTATTAAGAATGAGAAGGAAAGAGTACATAAATGGAAAACTAGAAAAGTGGGGTTGGTGGTGGGGCCCACTGTGAGCTTCCCAATGGAGACCCATTGGGGAAAGTGAGCACGCTAAAACCGGTGGTGAGGGA
>JAYMTA010001784.1:0-18684 GCA_036897625.1 Pelargonium cotyledonis
CAGCCTTACAAAAATAGAAGAACTCTGAAGGGAACCAATTTATTATACCTCAAAGTGTTGCTACAAAACTCAGATATGTATTGGGCATGGGACCCCTCCTATTTATAGTCCAAATCTAAGCAAAGCTAAACAAATCCTAAGTGCATAAGGAAAAGGAAAAGTACGAAAAATAGGGAATCCTAAGCAAAGTGGGAAAAGGAAATATGTGGGCTGGTTGGGTCCGGACCCTGACTGGGGCAGCTTTGGGCCTCCAAGTTGCAGTCCGCAACACCAGGCCTGGATTGAAACCTGCTCTGATACGATGAAAGACAATTGTATTCACTTGTCTGTAACTATTACATATCAGCCTCTATATATAGGCAAATTACATATTAGTCAACTGTACACAATAAGGAAATATACACAATAAGGATACATAATATATGCAATTAAATGAGTACTGAATTAAAGGAAATTTTCTTTTTATAATATTTCTATAGTCACTTTTTCTGGTGATGTTATTTCAATGGTTTTTTATTTCTGGAGATGGTGACAAAGTTCTCATTCCATTTCAACATGTTAACGCTGATTTCCCCTCTTTGATTTGGGTCTAATTTTGCGTTGTTCAATCTCAAAATTTTTTGAGGGTTGTGTTTATTTTTCTGAGATTCCGGCAAACTCATAACTGTCTAGACATTGTGGGGTTGTGTTTGGTTGATTTCTTCAAAGTAAAAAGAAAGAGGGGAGAGAAAAAGCATGAGGAAGAAGATGGTCAAACTAAAACAATTAACATATATTAAGGGCAAAATAGTAAAATCACATTTTATAAATGGTTTTCCAATTTAAACTTAACACTGTCAGTCAGTTTGGACATATTCTGCTAGTAACTTAACCTAATGTCCTTCGCGAGAACAAAAAAAAACAAGATGAATTTGGACCCGAGCGGAACAAAGTAAACGTTAGGGATCCCAGCGGAACATTTTTCATACCTCATGGACCTTTGGGGGACGTTTTCCCTCCCTTTCACGCGAAGAAGACATAATGATAGGATTTCTTTTTTATGCTTTTTGTTAATTGTTTAAAAAATAATTAATTTCTACGTCAGCACGTTTTTTGACACATCATCCATTGCTAGCACATGTGGCATCACTTAACGATTATGTTGACGAAATCTAATGGTGGATACTAGATTGGGAGTAAAATAAAAGTTTGGGTGCTAACTCTAGTATAATAAAAGTTTAGGTACTACATTGAGTTTCACGCCAAACTTTGGGAACTAAAAAAACCTTTATCTTTTTTTTTTAACGTAAAATGTGTAATTTTGTCTTAGTTGTTCCAAATATAAAAGGGAAATGTTTGTTTCATGTGTCATTAGTGCATGTGTGATACATGTGCATGTTTGACTTTCAACCAACGCAAACACATAGGGGTGTGAGGTGTCTTGTCCACATAAGCACAAGTTATTAGCCTAGTGTTCAAGAATAATGTCCAGCGGTGTTATGTGTATTGTCAAGTCTCAAAGCAATAATCTTTTTGTCCAAGTCAAGGTTACTCCAAGCAAAGATAATCTTCAAGCTCTTGCTTTATCTGTCCTGCGTGAAGATAAACACACCTAAGAAACAATGTACCCAGGGTTGGTGTTCCGGGATGACGCCTCCGGTTTGAGAATAAGTCCTTTGTGTGGAAACCATAATGCTCTAAAGATATTTTCTAGTAAGAGAAAGTTCTAGAGAGATAAGTGGATGTGAGAAATGAATTTAAGATTAGGTCTCTTACTCTTTCAAAGAAGGGGGTATTTATAGGCCCTTACCACTTTGTGCCACTTGTCGCCATTTGATTGGTCGGTGAATGTGGAAGGCTCATTGTGGTCCATTTGGCTTTCCAAGCCCAAATGGCCCACAATGGCCACTTAGCCAATGTTGTGTCCACTAAGCCCTGTTATTGTTATTGAGCTTCTCTCTTCCAGACATATTGTGTTAGCGTGCTAGAGAGCATGTGGGTGTCATATGCCTCTTGTGTGGTGAGATGACTCGTTTGATCTTGTATGAGTCTATGTCTCGCAAGACAAGGTCATGGGAGTTAGGGAGTGTTGATGTTGTAACTTGTTTTGTAGTGCCTTGGAAGGGTCTTGTAGCTTGTGATCCTTTGAGATGAGTGAAAGGGTCTTACTTGTTACAAGCATGTGAGCTTGGTGTCTCTTTGAGAGAAGTAAAAGGGTTTTGCTTGTTGAATTGTGCTCCATAGGGAGTACAAGGGTCTTGCTTGTTGCAAGCTTATGAGCTTGTTGTCCCTTGGTGAGAGCAATGCTTGTTTATTGATGAGTACAAAGCTTGTCTCTTGATGTGAGCAAGACTTGTGCACAATGAGAGAAAGGTTTGTTCATGATGTGAGAGCAAGGCTTGTCCCTTGATAACTCTTGTCCATGGCTAGAGTAAAGTGTTTATCTTTTATCCATGGCAAGAGAAAAAAAGGACAAGGATTCAATATCCTTTGGAGGCCTTCATGTGGATCTTGAGAGTGGCTTTTTGTTCTCTGGGTGGGTGGGTTTTTTTTTTTGTTGTGGGATAGGCTTGTAGTTTGTTTGGTTTGGAAGCAAGGTTGTCTAGATTAGGGGAGGCTTGTACTAATAGAGGTTGTCTGGATTGGTGGAGTAGGTTGTCCAGATGGAAGGGATTGGAGCTTGTCCGAATGGAGGAAAGAGGTTACCCAGATGGGAGAAAGGTTGTACGAATGGAAGGAATGTTGTCCGGTTTTGGGAAAAATGACTTGAGGCTTGTCTGATTTGAGAGGGAAAGAGTGACTTCTCCGGACCGGGACAAACACGCTTGTCTGGATAGACAAGAGGGCTTATCCAGACGGACAAGGTAGCTTGTCCGTGCAGACAACTCTTTTGTCCAGCCGGTCATGCCTGCTTGCTCTAGTTTGCCTTGGATCATCTTGAGTGTGTTCTTGAACTTTTTTGAAATAATTTCTAGGCTCCAAAGCCTTCTAGGTCATGGACCATATGCAACCATTTTTGTCGGATCTGGGTTGATGATATGGTATTGAGGTGGTCATGTGTCACAATCCCATTGGTCGATAGACTTTTGATTATTGTTGTAGCATCATGCGCCAATGAATAAATTGTATCCAGACCAATTAAAACTTCTATGTGACATATATTAAATGTAAAAACGTGTATCAATATAATATTTGTAACCATACTACTACAACTTGTAAGTGGTTTACTAAAAAAAACGCACGCCGATAAGTATTTTTTGACGACACCAATGATGTTTGTAACTACTATATTTTCATAGCACGCACATGCCAATAAGAATTTTGTAATTAAACCAATTGTAGTATGTAACTAAAGTGCAGTGCACCACACATGAAACAAGCACACACGCGTCAATCCTCTTCCTAAATATGCATGATCATTAAGGTTTGACCTTAATCATAATTTTCTTTTAACAATTGAGATATATAACATGGTTAGCTACCCATTTTCAACTTAAAACTTCACCCTACCCTATATCGTTGGCAAAAAGGCTCAATTTGAGAACTCAAAGAGAATCTAAAGCGTTGTTTGGCCCAACAAACATTAGTGACTCCAATGAAAATTAGTAAACTAGGGATTGACCTACATTATAATGGGTCTTGAATGAAATTTGTGTGACCTGAATCAGGTCTAATCCGACTATAAAAATCTTGGTCAAATCTTGAGTTAGGGTGATATCGTGTTAGTCTCGTGTCTCTTACACGTGGCAATCAGGTGTTAATTTTGTGATTTTGCATGTGAGGGAACTCGAGTCCAGATCTGTGATCTCGTAGGTGGGTGACCCGTGTCTGGATCTCCTAGATGAAGCCTTGTGATCATATGCACACGAACGCACCGTTAAACGAAATCTCGGATGTGTGTCTAGGGGACCGCCTCCAACATAAGAATCAAGATTTCAACACAAGTATGAAATTATAACTTTGAAGATTCAAAATTTGTTGAAGAACGTTCGAAGATCAACGAGAAACTCAAAGAACAGTTAAAATCTTTTCATGTATTCCAAGTTCAAGAAATGAAGATGTCATCCTTTATCTTTTGGTAAGAAATCCTATTTATAGGCCCCAACTCACCTTTTTACGTGACGTTGTTTGATTAGTTGATATTTCTTTGTGGGCCCCACTAAAAAGGGATTTGAACCTTGAACATTAAACCTCTAGGTTGAGGTAAGGATACTCTTGCCACTTGAGATATGGCTTCCTTGTGTCCACTTGCTTTTTTTTTTTTTTTTTTTTTTTATCATAATGAGTGCACTAACTTCTTTCTCCAAAATTGACTAGACCCAAGACCAAATTAATTCTCTTACTCAAAATTAGACTCTTCCACGTGTCGGGACTTGACTTGTTAGTAACGAGTCACCTTGTCATTGATCATTTTACTTATGATTTTTCATGAATAATTATTTGCCCCAACTCGAAATGTTGTTTTGATTTATTAAAAACACGATGGAGTGTAGAGATTCTCAGATTCTAAATTTTCTGGTCACGTCGTTTCAAGCTAAGCTCTTTTGTGTTTTTTTTCTTTCTTGAATAGCTAACGACATTGATTTATTTTTTTTGAATTTAGATCACCATCTCAACCAATGGATCAACATGATCTCATCTTGATCCTTACTTTCAAAATTTGAAAGTAAGTTTGAGTTGCTAACTTTTCTTTTTATGAGGCATTTTGTATAACAAAAATCTCTCCCTATTTTATTTTGTTTTTTTCCACTCACCGGTTTCAAGAATGTCCGTGCCCCTTATCATCTTTCGTCAGTAACTTGGAAGTAAGCCAAAAAATTTTTTTTTTGCTTTTCTCTATTGTTGTATTTTTGTACTGTATGCATATGGACTGCTTTGTTTGTGTTTGTTCACATTTGTGTGAAACGTGTGTGCTCCCATCTTTTTTTTTTGTACTGTACATTTTGTTGTTGTATTCCATCATATTCATAGCTTTCTTAGAATATGCATATTGTTGTTGTTCCAGCGATCGTATATTCTCTGATTTTGTGAAGTGCGTCAAACTTCGTGTCCGATTTTTTCTTGTGGCGACTGGGTCCTGCGTGCAATATCCCTACACAGTCATACTTGATAGAATTGCGGAAGATAAGGTACGATTCGAGGAGGCAAGGCATTGGTGATTTTCCCAAACAATGAGATTTGATAATGGTTTGCGATCAAGAGTAAATGAGTGCTGGAGGACATGAGTGATGTTAAAATAGGTCTGCGCAAATGAGTACCTTGCGGCCGGAGAAGTCTAGATTGTTCACTCTCGCATGCTGATGGTGATGTAGACTGAATTCCTGAGATGACGTAGGTTATGGAGACTATTTCAGATTCAACGAAGGTGAGCACAAATTGTGATCATAGAAGAAGGATGAGAGGCAGATCCAGATCAGTTGAATCAACCTAGCGTGGAAGCACCGAGAATATGAGATTCTGATAACCCCCATGGATGCGGACAGTCAAAGTCCAAACGACATATACGTTGAGTAGAGTTTAGGTCGATTGTGGTGATGATCGCTTGTGAACGTGAATGGAGGTTATGCGATATGTGGATTTGAAGTCATTGCCAAAAAAGATTGTAGACGAGCCAGTCGAAGCCTTTGTTGGAGTTGATATCATAGAAACCAGAAAAGTTGTTGAAGTGTGAGGAAACAAACGCGATTGTATCCGTGATAGGCTTCATCGGGGAACAGAGACGAGTCGACCAGTTTAACAATGCCTTGATCCGATTATAGTCCATATGGTGCCTGCATGGACGTGCGACGGCGGACTGGTAGTAGATGGTGATCTCGTCGTTGTGGAAGAAGCACTGTCGGATGCGCGAGATCAACTGCGCAGATCCTCTTCAGACTTGTGCTTCACTTGTTGTCGTGGTTGATGTGCAGATATGTGGAAAGTACTTTGTTGATAGTGCACAACATATTGCGAATCTGGTGAGAGTGGAATATGATGTCGTCTGCGGCTGGGATTGTTTATGCGTTAACAAAGAAGACGAAACAAATGGATGAGAGGAGATGACGATCACGTATCTGAAGAAGATATCGTCGGTTGCCTTATATGTGCTTCAATATGCAGGTGTGCCAACTTTTATGGAGTAGGGATGTGGATGGGCTCAACTTATGATGAGGTCTCTACAAGATTTGACCCCCATTTGCAACAATAAGTTTTTTTGTGTTGCACTAAATATTGGCAAAAATCGTTTATGAGTGTGTATTGGCAATACATTTTTGGTAAGTGTTGCCAATATACTATAATTGTCAATAGTTTCATTTGAATGTGTCTAATAATGGAAATAAGTGTTATGCATATATGTATTTCGAAACAGTATATAAAAGTGATGGGAATAAAAATATAGTTATTACAAATACATTTAATTTGCAACATACATATGATAAACTGATGGTAGAAATACAAAGCGTATTGAGAATAAAAGATTTTACCCAACAAATACCATATGATGGTAGTGAAATGTTGACAATGGTACATTTTTTCTTAACATGTATTTTAGACATGATGGGCAAAAGATGAAACATGTTGGAACAAAAAATTTGACATGTAATAATTTATGGATGTGAAAATTATAAATGCTAAATGCCAACATAAATACTAATGATGATAATTGATTGGACAATTTTTTCCAACTAAAAAATCTAAGTGTTGTACGGCGTCATCTCAGGTCTTCTTTTCCAAAATCAAGGTTAAGGTGTGATCTGGATACTAGTCAAGGTCCAAGTCTAGTTAGAATCCAAGTTAGGGTCCAATGTCCAAGTTCAGGTATGAGGTCTGAGTTCAGGTACGTCTTGGTGTTTGTGACGTCAGCAACTCAGGTCCTGAATGATCCTGCGCAAGGTAGCGCATCGTTAAGCTGAGTCTCAGGAGAGATCCCAAGAAACAACCTCCAGTGTGAGGATGAGAATACCACACAAACAAGTTTATGGAAACTGAGATTGAATCGTTACCCCGTGCCTTGTTCAAAAAGTGAAGAATGCACGAAGAACACGATGAACACTTGAAGACCACGAAGAACACGTAGATAGAGTTTTTGGTTCGATATTACGAGTGCTCAAATGATAAAAGTTCTGACCTTTTTACGGGAGGCCTCGGGGCCCTATTAATAGTTTTGAATTACCGGCCAAGGTTCGACCTTTCGTCTTCCGACATCTTGAATCCAATCGCAGGAGCTTGGTCATAGTCTCGGTCTCTATCTTGTTGGCTCGGGATACCAACAAGACTGGAGCACCTATTTGACGTGGTCAAGGCTCCAAGAGCAAATTGTTTGGGGCTCGGTTCAAGAGCGAGGTTGATGTAAGGATTGAATGATGCGAATAAATGTATTAGTGTTGCCAGAAAAACATAGCAATCTAAAAAATATGAGAGAAAGTAAATGTGATAAAGGAAAGTCGAACTCAAGCTTTCTTGTACATAATACTCGAAACCTTAACCATTAGACCAAACTATAATTTTGTCCATTATTCATATTCGATTATATATGTATATATGCAAGAAGGTAATAATCCAAAAAAATTGCAAATGACAAGATTCAAAACTTGCACATAAGGAATAAAAATTAAAAAAATTTAACCAATTACGTCAATTGATTCATTTAGTCATTGTAGAAACTCAATGTTACATATATGAAGAGACAACCAACTTTTAGGTGCATGAACTTTGATCAAATGTACAAATAGATCACTTTTAACAAACTTTGTACAAATAGGTTCATGAACTTTTAATTTTGAACAATTAAGTCAAATTCACTAACGGTGTTAACTTTTTCTGTTAAAAATTGTGACTATTTTACGATGTGAAACAAAACGTGTAATTGAGATAATATGTCACTTTTGAAAATAAACAAATAAATTTAACGCAATTTTTCAATTGATTATTGACCTAAATTTTTTTTTCTCCCCATGTCAATTCTGATTACTTTTTTTATAGTTTGTCGCTCAATGACTTAATTCTGATTGAGTAAACAATTTGGATACAAATTAGCGAACACCTGAAATTCAATTAGAATAAAATATGATCCAATCTCATTTAATTTGATCAATTTTGAATCAAATCAGATTAATCTGCTCATTAACACTTAAAAGACAAACTTTAACCAATTTGATCTGATTCGAAACTCTTTCAGCTAAGATTCGACCGGATTAATATTTTTTTTATCCAAAACCCAAATTTCCACATTTTCATCCAAGAATATAAATTGTTTCATTCTTAACTCCTTAATTTAATTAGTTATAATACTAACTGATTGAGTTCAATGATTTTTTAGAGAACTTTTGCGTCCGTGTAGCTTCTATAGCAACTAGAGACAATTTCCATAATTTTCGAACTAATCTTCCATATAAATTATACATTTATGAGGACTTTTTGTATTACGTTTTGAACAAAAAAATGCATACAAAAAGAAGAAGAAGAAATCACAGAGAGGTTGATGGGAGCAGAGAGATAAAAAAAAAATTAATTGATTTTTAATAATTAATTGACATATGACTCATAAAATTATTTTAATATCTTACGCACAAATATGACATATCAACAATGTCCATGTCATGTTCGGCGTCATAAAAACGACAAATAAACTATTACATAATTACTTTTAATGGAAAAAGTTAACACCGTTAGTGAAATTGACTTACTTGTTCAAAATTGAAAGATCCTGCACCTATTTGTACAAAGTTTGTCAAAAGTGACCTATTTGTACATTTGATCAAGGTTAATGCATCTAAAAGGTGCTTGTCTCCACATATGAATAGTACATGATAAGATTCAAAATTGAAATTTATGGTTCATATAAAAATGGCTAGTTACATTAACCAAAATAGGTGAATAGTATAATGGTAAAGAGACACTCATCTAAACCATCAAGTCTTGATTTTGAGTCAAATAAAATGACAAGTGGCTCAAGCCCGTTTTAATAACCCAAAAAATAAGATGATAACTGATTGAATTGAATCCCAAATAGAAAATAGGTAATTGGAGCATCTAGACCAATTGTTTTGGGCCTATTAACATTGAATCCCAAAAAATAAGATGACAAGTGGCTCGAGCCCGTTTTAATAGCCCCAAAAATAAGATGATAACTGGTTGAATTTAATCCCAAATAGAAAATAGGTAATTGGAGCATCTAGACCAAATTGAACTGACGGTCCAAGTAGTTTTATTACAAATTGAGGTTCGAAACAATCTCAGATCGATCCCGATTTTGACAAATAACCATAAAATCACATCTTCTACAATTTTTGTTCTAATGGTCATTTTCCAATTCTTAAACCAAAACACTTGTTCTCTCTACAACCACAATAACACTTCTTAACTTTTTTTATCTAGTAGTGCATAATGAGTACCGCACACTTGCACTCAAAATTTCTCCTTTCCGATCCGTTAGATACGTCCGCAACAACAAATAGATCACACGTGCCTAGTTTCGATCTAAATCGGTCCAATTCTAAACAAAATTGAACTGACGGTTCACATAGTTTTAATACAAATTGAGGGACTAAAAGACCTCGGATTAATCCCAATTTTGACACCTTCCATAAAATCTCATTCTCTATAATTTGTATTCTAATGGTCATTTTCCAATTCTTAATCCAAAATACTTGTTCTCTCTACAACCCTACTTACTTATAGTAAAAAGAAATATCAATTCTTAGTGCACATTGTGTACCCTATACTTTCACTCGAAATTGATATATTCTGATCTGTTGGATATGTTCACACAATTAGATCACACGTGATAAATTTCAACCCCATCGGGCGTGAATCGGTCTAAATCTAGACCAAATTAAACCGACGATCCACGTCGTTTTTTATCAATCGAGTGTCACGTCGAAACGACCCCGATTTTATTACATATACATAAAATCAAATTATACACACTTTTTGTTCTAATGGACAATTGTCAATTTAAAACTCAAAACATTAGTTCTTACTACAACCATACTTACTAATACTTCTTAATTTTTTATCAAGTTTTTTTTAGTAGTGCACATTGTGTACCCAATACTTTCACTCAAAATTGATCTATTCCAATCCATTGGATACGTCCGCGGCAAAAATTAGATCACACATGAGAAATTTCAACTCCATCGGATCTAACCCAAATTAAACCGACGATCCACGTCGTTTTTCTATCAATTGAGGGTCTAAACGACGACGAAACATCGTCGAAACGACCCCATTTTTTTCCACATCCATAAAATCAAATTATATACACTTTTTGTTCTAATGGACAATTGCCAATTAAAAACCCAAAGCATTAGTTCTCATTTGAACACTTGCTGTACAGAACCGAAAACTCTCTCTAAAGTGTTCTTCGCGTTCTTCAAGTGTTCTTCGTGCGTTCTTCACTTTTTGAACGAGCCAAGAAGCTATGATTCAGCCTAAAGTTATTAAAACTTGTTCGTGTGAGATTCTTACTCTCTCATCGGATGTTGTTTCATGGGATAACTCTTGGGACTCAGCTTGACGGTGTGCTTCCTTGCGCAGATCATTCAGGACTTTGATCGCTGACATCATCAAGATACCTTGATTTGGATTGGAATAAAATTTGACTCGGGCCTTGATTTGTCTCGGACCCTAACTTGGATCATTAATCTTGATTTTGATTGTGGAAAAGAAGACTTTAGACAACACTGTATTGAAATTGGAATTTGATTTGGAAAAATAAGTCCAATCAATACCATTTTCTCTCAAAGTTTCCATGTATTCAACACATTACTAAAAACATAGCCATTCACCCATTCAATGAGCTTCAAAATTACAGCACAATGGTTCACTTATGAGTGTGTTATCCTTAAAATTTGGGCCTTTCTAAATAGTTAAGGTAACTGGCTCTAGGTTATTCATTCTATATGTGGTACTTTATAGGTTGGATTAGGTATCCCTTATCCACTAATCTAGAGATACTTAACTATCATTATCAATAGGTCCTAATTAAACTTGTAACGTTAGGTTAGGGTTAAGGTGTGGAAATGATTTTTCATGAAGCTCATATACACCAATAGTGAACTCAATGTCAACCTAGCTCACATCACACATCCCATGATATTTTCCTAACCCCACTTGTTTACGATTCACCCCGACTCCTTAACTTCAATAATTGGGGAATTTGATCTCTATTTTGTCATTTTTATTTATTTGGACTATGCATCTTTGAATGCTAATTTTCAATTTTTTTTCTTTTATCCAATATTTTCATTTTTATTTTTTAGAAATCAAAATCCCCCCAAAATTTACACATGTAAAGGAGTAGAAAGCTAAGACCAATACATTGATACATTTCCCAAACCAATCCCCAATGTCTTATTCTAAACCCCTCCTATGATTATGTTCACTTATGAAGATCAAACACCAAGTTCAGTATAAGCATAAAGGTTATCAGACATAGAACAGAAAGGGCACATTGGCTTGTTATAACGGTAATCAAGAAAAATGCTTGAGTCTCAAACTGAGTAACTAGTGGTAAACATGTGAAGAAAGGCAAATTTGATACAAACAATCTAAGAATGACCTAAATTATTTCTGTCAATACTAGGTTCTCTTGTCATTTTGCCTCAAAGTTTAACCTAGCCAACTCTAAAGTTGACACTACACAACTTATTCAAATCATGTTGCTGCCATAACAACCTAGAAAGTCCTAAAGAAAAGGATTTTAACGTGCAAATTGTTCATACCAATCATGTCATAATAGAGGAACTTACATCTAAGGATCCTAGTACATGTTTCTAGTTCAATCAATTGCAAGCAACAATCATCAAGAAATACTTAATAGACTAAACCAGCTCTTTAAGAGCCCAACTTCAGCATGCCTAATCTATCTAAAATACCTAAAATAAAAAGAAAACGTGCAATGCAAATGATTTTTTTTTTATTTTTTTTATTTTTTGAAAACTTTGAAAAAGAAAAGAGAAGACATGAAATGAACTCTAAGTTTGTATGCAATATATACTGCATGACAAGCAATTATCAATGCAATTAAACAAAAAAAAATTAATTAAACTAAAAAAACAATATTCCCAAGACGAACAGACGTGCTTTTTTAGCTCATGAGGCATCCATGGCCCCAGCTCTTCTAGCTGCTCATCCACCACCATATTTGGGTAAGAAGGCACTTTAATCCGGCTCCTCGGGATCGAAAGGTGGTAAGACTTTCTCGCTCTAGTAGACTTTGCTTATCTTCCTTTCAATTTTTTCATGTACTCAATCATGGATGCTAGTTGTGTTGTAGTTGCCACTGTATCATCTGTCTTCACCACGTCAGTACTGGCTTTGCCTTTTCCCTTCCTACTGTTAGATGCAGTAGGTTGCTCTGCTCCGAACTGAGGCAAGTCGCCCTGAACCTCATAACAACTACCAAAGATCAAGTCGTAGATGTTAAATGGATGATGGGACATAATATAATACATTAGAAAATTTTGATCAAGCCGAATATCAAACAGATGATTGTTCGACACGATCGAAGTACTAAGGAAATACAACTAAACACAAGCTACTGATTCCAACAACATCCTAGGGAGTTTCATGATATGAGTAAGCTCTACAATAACACCAGAAAAAGTATAAATAACTGACGAAAACTCCTCAAAATTTAGAGGGTTAGCTTTTACCCTCTTATAGTCGTACTTCTCATTAGAGATGACAGGCAGCTGATAATGGGCTCTAATAGACGCGGAAGTGAACGATACTTCGTTACCTCTAATGGTAAGGGTAGAAACCCCTGGGTTAGCACTCAAGTTCACATAAAAATCCAAGCACATGTCAAGAGATACATGTTGCTCAACATATAAATAGAAGGGTGACCACCCAAATATCTCAATGGTGGCTCTAATGCTCAAGTCGTCCCCAAAATCTGGATCATATCCCTTTTCATTAATTGTGGGGAGGATTTTCTCTAGATAATCCAAATACCTCATCCACATTAATTGCCTTAAGAATTATACATAGTTGTCCTCTCCTGAACCTTCGTTCATAGTGGCAGAGCATGACTTCTTACTCGCTCGTCTAGACATTATAGCACAAATATTTTTAACCCAAATTCTCAACCAAATCAACCACCACAAATTAAATTACAACTAGATAGCCATTTAACTATACTAAAAATTGCAAGAATAGACAATAACCTCCCCCAAACTTATCCACAAACATACAAATCTAATCCAAAAAATTAATTCAAGCATGCACCTCCAAAAATCATCAAACAATCAAGCAATACATGTTCATAAACTGATTTTAACAATTAAAATTATGGAACAAGCTTACTTAACCCTCCAAGAGGACATTTGAGACTACAAACCCGAGGTAAGCCAGAGAAAACTGAGTTTTGAGATGTTGTGACATTGTTGTCATGCTGTCGCGGCTGCAGGTACTGATACCACAACAGCCCTCTTCTCCTCGAGCAGGTAAGCCTAAGTTTGGCTAAAAATAGAGGTAGAGAGGTGTAAGAGCTTTGTTCTTGAGAGAGGGAGAGACAAAGATAGAGACCAAGAGGATGAAGAATATGGTGGCTACAAGTGTGTTTTTCGATCCCCTCTACTCCTCTTTCTGACCTAGTTGTGAAAAGACCACTTTGCCATTTCAAAATCGTGTTAATTTTTTTCTGTATCATAGGCGATGTCGCGAAATTGGTGAGTGTGTGTCATGACATTGATGGTCAATAGTCAAAGGCTTTAGCAAAACCCTAGATACCACGACATTGTACTTCGTGTCGCGGCATGAGTTTTTATTTTCATTTTTTTCGAGTTTTCATACCCCTGTGCCGCACCGAGGTGAATTAGAAAATGGGTGTCGCGGTATTCATGGCGTGTGTCATGACATTGATTTCTATTATGCACATATAACTCAAAGAAATTGTGATTAGTCCATCTATCTCGTTTCTTCCCGTCCTCACTCAAATTAAACAATAAAGACAAAATCTAAACTAATAAAATAAAATTAAACTAAAGAAAAATTAGAAGCAACAAATCTGGCGAGTTTCCTCCGACCGAGCATTGTTGTTTAACATCGTTTGCTCGATAAGTGATGTTGTTTGTGTGAAATTGAACACCTCTCCTCGATGATCATCTCAATGGTGTAGGTGATGTTCGCGTTTCTGGAGAAACCTCCCCCATCTCTTTGTCTTCCATTATAGGTTTTCTTTCGCCCCTCGTGACTTTGGTCAGCTTTAAATTGAGCAAGCTTTTCTTTCGCAATGAGCTGCTCAACCATGTTCCTAAGGAAAAAACAATCTTTTATGTCGTTACCTTGACACTGATGAAGTATGCAATACTTATAGGTGTCGCTTCCTCTTTTCTCCCCAAAAGAGATGGTAGGCCATTTTAGGTTTTCCTTCATCTCTAGATAATTGAACATTTCCTTGTAACTGGTCATCATTGGTGTGAACTTGACCTCAGGGCTGTTGACACAAATAAGCTTATTGAAGATCTTATTGGGGGAGGTATATTGTTTGCTCGGAGGATTGGCATACGCTTTCCAAGGAGAGTTGAATTTTCATTCCCCTTGTCCTTGCCACGAGAGCATTGGCCATCAAGCTTTTATAGGATTCGATAATGGACTTACTAGCTTGTGCACACATCTTTTTATCATTGATGTGGCCATAAGTTAGTCTCAATATTTTCTCCCAAGTTTTTGGTTTCTAGTAAGCAATAACATTATGAAGTAGCCTTCAAGAAAGCCCAACTCAGAAGGTCGTGCACACGGTCTTTTCTACAATGGTTTTGCACTGGTGAGTAGTTTTCTTAAATCTCTCTAGAGTTAGAGACTCAATATTCTTCTGCTTGATATAAACCAGTTGGGTCTGATCCATCTTGGATTGCCCGACACTGGCAAAATTCTTGGAAAACAAGCTCTTGAATTGATCCAAATAGATGATGTTTTCGTTCGGCAAGTTTCGGTACTAAGCTTGGGTCGGACCTCAAAAAGTGCATGCAAATAGCTTATAACGAGTGAACTCGGTTGCCTGAATCATCACACCCATATTTTAATTTAGAATCTCTTGATTTAAGGGAATGGTGGGCACGATTCCCTATTTTTAAGGAGACCGTCTCAAGAGATCCTCTTGAAAGCTGATATCGAGCGGCCTAAGTGTTTTGGATAGGATTTCCATCTTGGAGTAGACCTCCTCCCCTTTATTAAGCTACATAGAGAAGATGGTTTCCGCCCAAATTGAGCCTTTTGACTCTACTTCTCCCTCTATGAGGGTTTGGTGTAGGTGGGACCAAGTTTTTGGCTTATGCAACGGTTGTTGGTGGTGCGATCGGCGGTAATGTCATGCCTTGAGCAAGAAAGGTGAAAAACATGAAGTTGACAATCAGATCAGTTATAGCCTTGGTCAGCTCTAGATTCATCCATGCCATTAATGGATTGAACGGTGCTTGAGTAGCAGAAGGTTACGAGGTCCCAACGATGTTCGCAACATCTTGATATCTTTTTTGAGTAACCTCATCGTGAAGATCCATTTATTGTTGAGAGATCTCTAAAACTTTCGTCCTTTGCTCTCTCTCCTCATGAAGGCGATGAATACGATCTCCTGATCGAGCACAGGGTGAGGGTCATGTCCATTCGTTGTTATGGTTCTGGCTATCCTTTAAGGTGCCAACCAAATAGTTTCTTGGTATTATGTTCTCCATTGTGTCTATCAACGATAGATGAACGATGACTTCCAAGTCATTCCTGTTAATGGAACCATTGTTTCATCTAATTTGACTCGATAAAATTAGAAGACCTAATATTGTCATATAAGAGTCTTCTTTTCCATGTCAAAGAGCTGGAGCAGGTCGGTGACTCAGATGTTGGAGTGTCAAGTATCGATGTCTCCAATCCAGGTGACTGAACTTGTCGCCTGAACATATTAACAATCGTTAAGTGGAGACCGCAAATGTGTTTTCGGGGAACCGCTTATGACGTGAGAATTAAGATCACCACACAAATGATTTTAAGTAATTTGAAAATACAAAGATCTTTGATGAACACTCAAATATGCTGATGAATGTTCGAAGATCGTCGATGAATTGTGAAGAACACGAAGAACGCTCGAGAGGTTTTCATGCTCTTGGATTCTATAACTTCTTTTGGAATGAAATTTGTGAACTTTTGGGTATATGCTCCAAAACCAATCATTCGTATGATTGTGATAGAACACTTTGTAACCGTAAGAATTTCCAGATCTTTAGATACTATCTCTGTGATATAGATAGTACTCCTGAAGATTGACCATGGGATAATTCATCTATCCTTAAACGTGTCTCTAGTTGAGTATCATCATGCATAGTACGGTCATTGGTGATATGATTTAGACTAGTATACTGTTGTTTGATTACAAAGTGTTGTCATAGGACATTGGGATGTCACTCAACAGTGCAGGTGGTGGTTAGAGAACTATTACATTAGACTGGCCCACATGAGATTCTTTCATGGGATATTGCTTAGCTGTCATAAGTGACTCTACTAGATATATGGCGAAATGTTTTGATCCTTAGACTTGAGATCACCATAGGCATCCTGACATGATCCAGTCAAATGACAACCATAATATGATTACTTATAATGGCTGGCGTTAAGTACATTGCAAGTCATGAAGACTGGTGATGAGTGATCAAGAAAAGATTTGTCTATTCGAACCAGCAGAATGATATCTCTAGGCCCCTTGATGAACATGTGTTATGAAAAGGTGCACCCAAATGATACGACATGTGTTGTCGTGATCATTTTTTCTGATAACACGCTCGGGATCAAGAAATCTTATGATCTGGACCATACGAATATGACAGTCCATGGCTTGTGTTCGGATCAAGATATCAATGACAAAAGGATCAGACATTTAGTAACTACATTTCACAGGGATTTGACTAGTCACGTCAAATCCCACAACTTGGGTAGCATTGATGGCTTAGTAGGGTCCGTTCAGTGTTTATGTCGTCTTAGAACATCATTGCCAACGTTGTGAGATCCCATAGGGTCACATCCATAAGGGCGATCGCTTAAGCGAACCTTTGCGTATCTCTAGAAGGTTTGGAAAGAGTTTCCAAACATATACACACCAATGGAAACTTCCAAAATTATATCGAGAAAATGACGTTTTTGGAAAATGTGTGTAATGAGGTTGGACCTATTTAGTTAGACCAAGATAACTATGAATGATCTTCAAATATGTTTGGATCATTAGTCAATTCAATTGGACCTTTCATTGTAACTATTTCATGTGGTTAATTGAACCACATAAAATCATTTTGGACTAATTGCATTTTAAGGGCTGATTTGTGTTTTGGGCCGATTGTTAATATAATAATATGTGTTTGGCTTATGGATAAGTAGCCTACACATTTATTAAGCCAATGAATGCCCAAATATATGTTCAAAGAAATCAGCTCATCCAATCTTTGAATGCTAGGCGTTTAAAGATTGCGTTTCCATATGGTTAGGATGAGAGATTTTTTTTTATTTGATTTGATCAATTCATATTGATTATCTCTCACCTAACTAATGATGGGAAGCAACCAAATACTCTCTCCATTGCTGTAAACATTAAAGAAAAGAAAGAAAAATTTGTTTTGGGGGCTGCCATCAATCTAGATGAACATCGAAGAAGATTATGTTTGAGGTGTTCATGCGAAGAGTCTTCGGAACTTGCTAGCACAAGGACGAGGATCTTGAGCTCGGGGCCTAATGTGCTGGTGTTCATGATGATGTTCAAACCTCACTCCATCAATGTGTTTAACAAACACACACAATATCTGGGAACAACTAGTTCTCGGATTGGAGTACGTTACCCGGATGGACTTGTAGATGGCGTGTTGACGTCTTCAAGCACAAGATGAAGATTTGGATGATCAAATCAAGGATGAAACACCAAGGAGCAGCAACCTCAATCAAGGTAGCTGCATGATAACAAGCCTCCGTTGTTAATGGTACTCTCTAACCAACCGCTTTGCTTCCATAGAAAACCCTTCATGAACCCCTTACTTGTCTTTAGAGGGCCTATTTATAGGCTTCCACTTACTTGATGACGTGGCAGCTTGTCAAAAATATTGTGGGCCCCACCGAGTTTTTTTTTTCCTGTTGTCATTTTATCATCTGAGAGTTCAACTGGAGAAGCAAGCCAAGTGTGATCTCCATTCTCAGATACTCTGGTTGTTGTTATTGCACTCAATGCTTCTCTATCTAACTCTTGTTTGAAATGTAGATGAAAAGTTTGAGAACTCCAAGAATTTGAATTTGGATTTAAGTCAAATCCAATAGCATTCAAACAAGCATATAAAAAGAGATTTCAAATGACAACTCTTACCATGTCATTTAAAATTCTATGATTTACAAAAAAAATATATTAGTATTTGAAATACAATATTTCAAATTGAAAATTTTAAACGACAAATTTCAATCAAATTCATATTCCCAAACACAATCTTATTTTTCTTTGCAAGGCACGAAACACAAGTTAATATACATATGATGTGCCCGTTTGACTTGGGTCAAAGCAAAGCACTAGTCTTTTGTCTTCTTGTTCACCTAAGCAAAGGTTCTTGCCTAAGTGTCAAAGTTCTAGTCCAATTGTCCAATAGTCAAATATTCTCCTTCCAAGCTAAGGTAATCTGAGTCGCCACGAATCTGTAATGTGCACGAAAACAACACACCAAATAACGAAGTACCCGATGTGGTGTTTCTAGGAAGCTGCCTCAGCCT
>JAYMTA010001785.1:0-18680 GCA_036897625.1 Pelargonium cotyledonis
GAAAAGGAAAAGTGCAAAAAATAGGGAATCCTAATCAAAGTGGGAAAAGGAAATATGTGGGCTGGTTGGGTCCGGACCCTGACTGGGGCGGCTCTGGGCCTCCAAGTTGCAGTCCGCAACATTAGTCATAGTTAAAGCTCCTCACTTCTCCCTATGGGTGTGTTGAGTGGGGATCGAACGCAAGCGTTCTTCCCACTCACGCAGTCTATGTTGCCAACTGTACCACAACCTGTGGATTGGACCAAACCCTTTAATTTGCACGTATTTTATACAATATTTTTAAATAAAGATATCTTCGTTATTAAATTCAACCCCTTTCTTTTATCTAGGGTCAACTCTCTTTAAACAAAAATAAGAGGAATAAAAGATACTTTTGGTGCATGAATTTTGATATGCTATATATAAGAGTGCAAAATATATTATTTTCCAACTGTGCCACAACCCGTGGATTAGATCAAACCCTTTAATTTGCACGTATTTTATACAATATTTTTAAATAAAGATATCTTCGTTATCAAATTCAACCCCTTTCTTTTATCTAAGGTCAACTCTCTTTAAACAAAAATAAGAGGAATAAAAGATACTTTTGGTGCATGAATTTTGATATGCTAAATATAAGAGTGCAAAATATATTATTTGTGTAAAATATGGATTATTAAAGAGACATTAAATACAAGACATAATATGTATCGAAATGCAACGCTCTTTTAACTAAATAAGTAAGCAATATTCTTTGGATAAAAAAGTAAGCGATAAATAGTACCCCCTCCGTCCTAAAATGAGTGTCATGTTTGTCTAAATTTTTTGTCCCAAAATGGGTGTCTTGTTTCTATTTTAAAGTTATTATATTATTATTTTTCCCATATTACTTTTATCACTTATGCACATGGACAAATCTGCACATGAGGTGTACGTGGAAAAGTGAGGGTAATATTGAAAACACACTAAATTATCTTGTGATTCTTAATTTTTGCAAAAAAATGGAAACAAGACACTCATTTTGAGACAAATGGAGTATATCTTTTTATATCTGTTAGGCAATTGAAAGTTGTCATATAAGACATTCGTCTTCCTAAAAATTAAAAATGGCATCAGGGTGAATTTTTTGTTGTCCCACCTATAATAGTTGATTTGTTAAATGTTGATTTTTTTTAAGGAACCTAAAAATATATTAATTAATCAAATCATCACCTAACAAAGATAGAAACTCGTCCGAGCCTAAATGCTCTTCCCAAACATACAGCTCGAGTTAAAACTCTGAGGACCAAGCTATAGCATAAGCAACTCGGTTCGCAGACCGGTAAACAAAATTAAAACTAATAAAACCAAATTGGGCATAAAGATTGCCTATATATGAAATTATCAAACCAAAGGCGTTGGTTTCACCATCCCCTCTAGCTTGGATTGCTTGAATTACCTCTTAAGCATTCGACTCAAACATCATCTCTTTCTATCCTCGATCCCACACCCATTTCATCGCCTCGCGAATGACTAATGCTTCGTGTAACCGAACTTCCATCAATCCGTGCCATGCTCGATGACCACCACCCTTCATTGCACCTTACCAATCTCAGACCACCCATCCTACACCGGAAAAGCTTGCAGCGTCCGTATTTACCTTTAGGCGACCACGTGGGGGCTGAACCCAGCTAGCGATCCTTTTAACAGGCAACGAAACATTAGTCGGATTAGCCCTAGTCACTGCCTCCTCCCAACCTTGTTTCACAGAGCTTGGCATCCAGACAATAGCTTGATCCGACATGGAATTTTTGTTCCACACCCACTCGTTACAGGCTTTCCATGAGCTCCGAGCTAAATATAAGCAGCGTGCCAATATGTCACCATCATTCAAATTATCAAATCAACGAACCAGTCCCAAGGATTTTGAGTTACCGCCACTTGCTGAGACAAACTCGCCACCTGTCACACTTCCGCTGATACCGGGCAAGTCAATATAATGTGGCCACCAGTTTTCGGCTCCCCTCCACAGCGGCTACATAGAGGAGAGATCCAGATGTGACGATGCAGCAGCTCGATCATCACAGGTAACGATCCCGACAACAATTTCCATTCGAAATGGCGAACCTTTGCTTGGACTTTTGCATTCCATAATCAATATTCGGATACAACCAGTAATCTGGCACACGCAAATCAAACCAGATATGGACATAAAAGTCGAACACCCCCAAGCCCTACATCGCTGATCTACAAACCCATGGAGACTCAAACTCTCAACGTAACTGAAATCATAAAAGCTTACTAACTGGAACCTTTCTTGGATTAGCAACCACATTTTTGACATCCCAAGTCCTAACACGAGATCTAACATAGCTAGATCCATAGAAAAAGCCCAAACATTATTCAAATAACATAAAAAAACCAAACCCCGGCCTAATAAAGCACTAAACCTAATCAAACTAATAAAGCAATAACTTAATCCAAAACGAACTAATACAACATAACTCGAACAAAACCAAACTAATATAACATAATTGATGACGGACCCGTAGTCCATAAACTGCCAGTGAATACGCACATCCGACGCCATGGCTACACTTCGTCTCACCGAAAACAAGCTTCAACGCCGCCGCCCTCTCACCGCTTCACTGCCGATGCCACTAGACCGTCACACGCGTGCTGCCCTCGTCTCACCGGCTCACCGCCTCACTATGTTCTCTGTTGTACCGCCGCTGCTCTCCCCCTACTTTCTGCACCTCCTTTGAATCTCGACCCAGTTACCACACGCCGTCTACTGCCTGTAACTCCTCCGTCCTTTTCGACGACCTGAACAACCACTATAAGCCCACAACAACCAAGATCTGAAACCTTGCTGCTCGCTTCGTCCACATCGGTGAGACACGACCACATTTTAAAGAAAAACCTAGCCCTGATTAATGACCCATATTTTGTGCCATTAACAAATAAATTAGCATAATTTCGATAATAAATTGTAAAACAATCTTCCAATATCTAAATTTCAATATAAACAAAATTTACCATTCTAAAAAATAAATATATTTTCTCATATTTTTCTTGAAAAATGCTAAATGTCCCAAATTTTGTACAAAATTTTATGTACAAAATGACGTGGCAATCTACGTGGCGACTACTTTTTTCGTATTTTTGTAGTTGAAAATTAGTTTTAACGAATAACAACCCGACGTATATGATACTATCACCCTTCCATGAATTTTTGGCGCAAAGCGCCCGATTTATTAGAAACATTGCATACATAGCGTGTTGTGATTCGGCCAAGTCATCACTGCAATATTTAATGTGTCATGCCTCATTCAATAACACGTCATTTTGTACCGCTATTCTTTTTAGAAAGTTTTGAACATAGCATTTCTCATTTTTCCTGTACACACAACCGTTCGAAAAACAAAATATCCGATTTCAAGTCGAAGAAGAACAAATTCCCAATTCCACTTAGCGTACAAAATCCCAAACAACTACGTCTATTATAAATACGTCACTCAAGTCTCTTGCTTTGAATCATCAAGCAGCAATTCCAGCTACTCTTTCTCTCATTTTCCTTCCAATTTTCTCGAGAAAAAGTAGAGGGAAAGATGCAGATCTTCGTGAAAACCCTAACCGGAAAGACCATTACTCTCGAAGTCGAGAGCAGCGACACCATCGACAACGTCAAAGCTAAGATTCAGGTACGTGTCCCACCTCCTCCTCGTTGCTTTCCGTTTTGTGAAGTTTATTATTGCTTATTTGTTCGATTTTCGTTGTTGGGTTTGTTTGTTTTGATGGACAAATCTGATTTTTCTCCTGGATTTTTTGAATAAACTTGCTTGGGCTATATTCTATGGTTAGATGAATGATATATTAGGGTTTTAGGGTGGGGATGGCTTGGGGTTTCTGTGGAAATTAAGGGTTGTCTCTAGTTTTTGATTTCCGTTCCTGATGGTAGATGAGAAACCATGAACATCTAAGTTCCACTTATCTGTTATTTTTTAATAGCTTTTGTAGTTTTGTGTTCAATTCTATGGTGGTTGTCACTTGTCACAAGATCGTGATGCAAGTATATGCAAAATTGTTTAGTTGATGTAAGTTTTTTTATTTCTGCCTATGCTGAATTACTTGCTTAGTTGGTTGAATTAAGCTTTATGATTTGTGTGTGTTTGCGGCTCTGTGCCCACAAGCCTATTTGGTTATCTGGTTGGTTCAGCAATTTGGAGTTTTAGGCATTTGTCTTGATATGAGTGATTACTGGTTACCATCAAGAGAGCAACAGCGGTGGTGTCCCATTGTTTGATGCTTCAGTTAGAATTGAAGCTATTATAGCTTGTGTGCATGACGTTGTGCTCATAAGAGTCTAATTGTAAATTGAAATATATTAATAAAGAACTCTGCTTCTCTTCCTTAGATAGTCACTCACTGTTAATTTATTGTTAAACCTAATTACAGGAAGTAATTGTAAAACATAATTAGAAATTTTAGTTTAATGTTTGAAGGGTTTGTTCTATGAGGTAACTTCACCAATGTGTTGTGCTTAGTGTTGAGTCGGGTATTTTCATTTTGAATGTTTGGTAAAATTGGGTGTTGTAAAATAAAAATGCAGCATATGTTACTGTCAGGTGACTTGTTATCAACTTGTAATGTAAATATTGTACGAGTTGTGGCTTTCATGTTTGACTGGAAGTGGATGTATTTTTTCCCAGGACAAAGAAGGCATTCCTCCTGATCAGCAGAGGCTGATTTTTGCTGGCAAACAGCTAGAAGATGGCCGAACTCTTGCTGATTATAACATTCAGAAAGAGTCAACTCTTCACTTGGTTTTGAGGCTTAGGGGAGGAACAATGATCAAGGTGAAGACTCTTACTGGAAAAGAAATTGAAATTGACATTGAACCAACTGATACCATTGATCGCATCAAGGAAAGAGTTGAAGAGAAGGAAGGGATTCCCCCTGTTCAACAAAGGTACTTTTATCTGTTTCATCCCGTTCTTTTGGACTTTTGTAATAAGACCCTTAAACACTAAATGAAAATGGTGTAAACAAAAAACCTTTGTCATAAGATTGTGCATTTGTTTTTGTTCCTTCTGTTTATAATCTGGTACCCCATTATTATTTTCAAACTAAGTACGAGTTGTGGCTACATTTATTTTCTACTTTTAGTGGTTTATAGAGGTGTTTTAAGATTTATGGCAGACTTATGCTTAACTTTCATGGTTGCTTTCTAATTTTGTTTTTGTTCTATTGCTTATTGTTTGAACTAGCATGTCATATACATACTACAAGCATTGTCAATACTAATAGATGCTACATAATTTGATGTCCCCAAGTATTTGCTTCTGTATCATTACTATCATTAGTGCTTGAGAACAATTTTAGGGAATCTGCTTGGACCTCGAGTATATCATTTGTGTGTGTATATCATTGTTACAGGCTGATTTATGCCGGGAAGCAGCTTGCAGATGACAAAACAGCCAAGGACTACAACATCGAGGGTGGCTCTGTCCTTCATCTTGTGCTTGCTTTGAGGGGTGGAGATCTTTGAATAGTACTTTCATACTAGCTAGTAGGCTCAACTTGTTTGGGTATTATTGCATAATGTGAAACAGATATCTATTTGATGTTGATAAACGAAAAAAGGATACATCGAAAGACATGTTCTGGTCAAAATATCTGGATATGGATTTCTTGTTAATTTCCTTAAGACTTTTTATGCCTCTGTTTGGTTCTTGTACGCATTTGTATCCACAATCTATGTCTTTTAAATGGGTGGGATAGTGAACAGGGACTTATGATGCATATGCTCTTACATCTTAAGTTCTGTGAAAGTCAAATGATATGTTCAAAATTGCTTACACTCTCTCGCAAACCACGATAGTTACAAATATCTAAGATGACAAGTCTTGTTGGGTGTAGGTTTTACATGTTTAAGCCAATTACAAGGAATATCGGTTTATTTGTACAAAAACAATGCTAAGATCAATTCTCGAACCTTAATAAGATAAGTCTCATTCTTGGAGGTACTTATAAAAGGGGTGTCCCTCCAGTATTCCCCGCCTTCCTGAAAGGGTGTCTGCTCTCGTATCCTCGCCTTCCACATACATGAATGATTATCTTGTCTTGTGGGTTCTAAAAAATGTCAATGTCTGTGCATGTTATCTCTAGCTCATATGCTAGTTTGAATTACATCATCCAACATGGTAGATGCTTCTAAAAGTTTGAAATGCTCTTCCCTACGTCTTGTAGGTGAATGAATGTCCTTGTCATTTTGTTGAGCACCCCGAACCCTAAGAGGCAACTCATAAGCTCGTCAAAACATCACCACAATATAATCACACGGTTGTTAACCAAATTTTATAAATATTATTATTAATTTTTCTAGTTCTCTCAAATAATTTCAAGATTTAGGACTCTTAAGTATAGATTTTTACTCACATTTGAGATGGTTTCCTAAATGGGTGATTTTGTAGGATTCGATTTGTATTGAAGACCTATCTTATGAATTTAAACTCTTATCCTAACACATATATGGATACTAAAACAAATTTTAAGAAAATTGTACAAAATTGACAAATTTAACATGCCCATCTGGATAGTCATTTTCTCTTATAGGAGATTTTATTTTAGTATTGTCAATTATTGTAATTTGTGACTCAAGTTCCCTATTTGTAAGTGATATATTTTTATGTCTTAACCTAAAATGTATCATATATTATACCTCATGATTGTCAAACCTATAATATATTCATTTGTAAGTACAATATGTCATTGAATAATAATAGAAAAAAGATAGATTCACACAAAATAACATTGCTTTGTTATCATTTTTTAAGCAAGTGACACTATTATTTGTACTTCACTTCCCATAAGCATGCCTTTTCTACAAATACCTTAATAACTCTATAAAATACACAACAATCTAGCTACATTAGTTTTCTTCTACAACTCTTAAGACTTGAGAAATCCATTATTCTATAACCTTTCAAGTTTAATTTAAAATAAATTTTAAAAATCAATATTGTCACTGCCAATTTGACCTCAATCTTCTGTTAAGAATACTATGGAGGAATTGTAACCATTGCAATCAAGTGATGAAAACTTGAAAGCTTAGGCATGAATTAATTTGAAAAACCATTGACAACAAATAAAGCCATGCAACATGTTGCTATATATTGTTGTGCCCTCGCATCAACATGACATCATTGAATTTGCAGATTCCAAATAAAAACCCATAAAAGGAACATAAATTTACTTATATTTAGTCATTTAATTGTCTTTTGAGTCACTCCATTTTGAGCTCAAAAATGACCAAAGCAAAAATGAAGCATGCATATGGAGATGATTAATTGTCAAAGCTAGTGATCTACTTGTTGCCTTGTTGTCATCAAACTTCAGTAAAGAAGTCCAAGCCTGCACCTCTCCCATCTACATTATTTGAAATTAAGAATTTAGATTTACATATATGTTATCATTTATAACTTTTCAATACTGATATACTCACATACGCTAATAATCTTGAGACAGTCGATTATATAATCGAATAATCATGTTTAATCAGCTAGTGTCAACGATATTGACTTACTAGTTGGCATGTTACATGGCACCATGCGGTGATGATAGGTCATCCACGCACAAATACATATGCTCTTCTTTCTTTTGTTAGATATTAAGAAAAATATTGGTAGGATAGTAGTCATGAAAAGTTTTCAAAGGTTAGTGAAGAGTGTACTAACCAAACAAAGAGATTTCAAGAGATTAGGTGGCAAAGTAAGAGACTTGTGAATGGAAATAAATAAAAATTGATGCTGTATTTTTTATTTGTCATTTTCATATGGATAGACTTTGGTGGACTTGCAATTTTCTTTCATGTTTCATTTTGTTCTTAGATTGCATGGGGCAGGGTATTGTTTGGCAGGAAAGAAAATTACAATGTATTTGAGATGTTGATGTCATTGTTTGTATTGTATATTCTTTGGGCACCAACTTGGGAAGGTGACCTAATTAAATCAGTGGACTTGTGGCTTCTCTTCATGGTGCTACCTTATTACACATGCTAACACATGCATACCATGAGTCTCCCAACATTCCACTTTTCTATTGTTCTACTACAAATAGAAAAATAAATGATAAATTTGGTGAAGGACATAATTAGGGCATAAAATAAAGAACTATAATTGCATACATCTCATCTGGTAATTGTTATGTTTCGTTTTCGACTTTAATATTTCATAGTTGACATCAGCGTTCACTTGTCGTTATATTTTATGTCATTTATGATTTTTTTTTAAAAAATTTTGTATGTATATAATTACGCGTGATAAATATATGTTAATTTACATAATGTTCGTGTTAAAGCATTTTTACATGTATATAACGGTGAAGAATCATACTTTCATCAACTTTTACACGTTTCCTACAATTTTAATATGCAAAACTTTTGTATGATGAAGATGCAATGTAACCAACCAAACCCAAGAAAATGTGTCAAAATAGCTTTCCAACTTGTTTGGTCCTACCAACATTTGCAAGAATCTTCAATCATATCCCAATTAAAGCATTCAAAATCCAAACCAGTGTTGCTGTGTTGGTGTCAAAGATGGTGACATGTTTTAAAAGTTACTCCTGGTTTAGCTGGTGAAGACACTAGTACTAGTTGGTACCATAAAAGTTTGACCGAGGAGATATGATTTCACCTGTCACCTACGACTTTGTCGAATTATTCACAGCAGATAACTTTAAATGCACGGACTAGTTTTGTTCACGAACATGTTTTAACGTTCGTTTAAATATTTTTATTTTCACACTTTTAAATATGTTTTGATATACATTGAAAATGATTTTGACAATCAGTATAACTATAGTTCACAAACAATTATGTTTTGCACTTATATATACACTAGTATTTTCACTTGGATTTAACAAAATTAAAATTATCATCTTTAAGTCAAATTCAATATAAGTTCATGAACAATTATTTATGCACTTTTGTGTACACTTGTGTCTTCAATTGGATGCACCACCAACTCATCTTGAAGCCCGTATCATGGACACTCCACTTGCCTCGAGACCAAGTTTGACAACACTGATAAACAACCTGGCACCGCCTTCCACATGAAGAGCTTGTATTTTGGTGGGACTTTGAGTTCCACAAACACTTCTACCATAACAAGTCAAATCTGTAAAACGGCGCGATATGATTGATTTTGCACTTTATAGTAATGAAACCAAACATTATTTTTTTTTCTGATTATAATTAATGACTTGTAATGTGATATGCATGTACATGTTCAAGTTTCATTTATTGGGTGTCTGCTTCAAGTTTTATTTGTTGTACGAGTTACTAAAACGTACTAATCAGAATACTGATTATTTCTTTAAAATAGGCGCTATGTATAATTTGCACTTGACTGTATAGCTAAATCGATCATTATTTTTGTTCCTTATCAATAATTAATGAATAATAAGTTTACAAACTAACGTGACGCATGTAGATGTTATTTAAAAACAACTATACACCAATACTACTCAATTATATATAATGATTTTCTCAAGTCTTTCTCTTGTTGCAAGTTTTATGTTTTGTTAAAATTTTAAAATAGAATGTTATGATTATTATGCAGTTTATAGTATAATTAAATCAATCATTATTACCCTTTTTCATTAATAATTTAAAAGTCCACAGATTAATGTGATGCATGTACATGTTATTTAAAACAATTTTATGCTCAATGTATATCAATTTCAACTATATATATAATGTACACGTCCACATTCACATGAGCTATCTCTTAAGATTCACTTGCTTGATATTTGATAGTTTCTTTTCATTTTTTATGATTATATAATATATAGTTCTTCAAAAATCCATGTATGTAAAAGTATATTCAATTACTTGATGTATTCAAAATAGTATTTCATTGCACTCTAATACATCATTTACATATGAAATTAGTCAAAAATCAGAGTATTATTAAGATGATATAGAATTTCAAATACATCACCCAAAAGGCAATATATGCACCTATAGAATGGAAAGTAAATCCACTTTAGACTTACCAAAACTAACTTAGGAAAAACATCCCAAAAAGACATAGCAATTAGAATGTGAATTAAAGAAGTTGGCTACTAGAATGAAAGAAAATGGTAGAAAATTCCACAATAAATGGCTCTATAAAGTCCATAACAAGACTATTTAATATATATGATTATCAAGCAGGTTGGGTCAAACGGTTTAAACGCTTCAGCCTCTCTGTTAATGGTATGTGGTGAGATTTAGAGGTTAATAAAGAAGAGATACTCCTGTTATGTAGTTCAAATGATAAAAAAAATGTTATGTGATTAATAAGATGTTGATGACCTCAATTACCATAGTAAATGATGTCATGTTTACTCCAAACCAAGAGCCATGGTTGGTTGATTAATTTCTCCCCCATATGTTGACTCTCATACCATATAAGTTATGTAACTTTTTCACCAAGAATAATTAAATTAAAATTAAAGGTCATATTTGGATAAGTAAAGGAGATTAAGCTTACTAAACTTGTGAGAAATAGTTGAATATTGGGTCGTTTATGGTTAATTTTAAATAGGTATTTGAGATATTTAGTAATCTTTTTAGATTTCCTAGTATTTTTTTACTGCATGACCAATTGGTAACAACAAATCATGGCATGACGCTTGTTGGATATTGATATTGTCTTCTTGTCCTCTCTTCTCTCCCATATATATATATATATATAATAGCTTGTGGAGAGAAAACAAATCTTACTTGTGAGTGGAGGGAGAGAAAAAGGATATTTTTTTCTCTCTCAAAATATATCTATTTGATTTGAGTACCTGTTTTGGTGAGAGAGGTTCATATCATGGGAAAAGGAAGAGCTCCTTGCTGTGACAAAACACAGGTTAAGAAAGGTCCTTGGAGCCCTGCTGAGGACTTGAGACTCATAGCTTTTATACAAAGAAATGGCCATGAGAATTGGAGATCTCTCCCCAAACAAGCTGGTTAGCTCTCTCTCTCTCTCTCTCTCTCTCTCTCGAGTAGCTCTCTCTCTCTCTCTCTCTCTCGAGCTCTCTCTCGAGTATCAGTTAATTACATGATCCGATAAAATGGTTTTTTTTGTTTTGTTTCTTGTTCATTGTCTCATTGGCAATCAACATTCTCCATGAGAAAAGGGCATCAAAATCATTCATTCTAGTAAACTTTGTGGGACAAGTTCATGAAATGCATGCATGTATGTTTTGATGGCCATCACTCATTTCATTCTTTCCTTATAATCATCAATAAATCTGCAAAATGCCAAAATGGCTATTTTAGATTTTTGAAACAATTAGAAAAAAGAGTGGTCTTAGAAAGATGAGATTCAATTTGTTTTCATTGATCAACCTATTATAAGATGCTGATATGAGGGTGTGTGCTTGCCAATTGCCATGCATTTAGAGTCCCAAAATTCCATAAATTTAAAAAAAAAAAACATTTTTTAAAGTGTCATTAGAAGTTCAAAAATGACCACCTTTGACTTGGCTTCTACACCTCTTACAAATGTCCTCTTTGACACTAATTAACCACTCATCTAGGAACCCATTTTCCCATAACTTGGGGTCAAATCAGACCTTACAAATTAAGGGGATGTAGACTCCATCCAGAAGGGTATTTTGGTAATTTCACTAGTAATTAATTGCATGCATGAATAAGATTCAGGAGTGTACAAAAACTTAAAAAACACCCAATTGCCACATATAGAAGGTAGTCATTTCTTACCAAACAAAAGGCAAAAAAAAAAAAAAAAAAAAAAAGGTGAGACCATTTAGTCATATAAAAAAATTAATTATCACATAGACCAGTACATGCTTTGTACATAATCAGTTTCAGTTATTTTCTTTCTATTTCTCTATTGCTTTCTTGGTAAACAAACAGAGTCCTTTCTTGTTTCTATATGCTAAATTCAACACTACCCTTTCTCTCCATATCTTATTTGACTCGGGCATTAACTTCGAATAGCCAGAATAAAAAATATATCCAGTAGTGCTTTGGTCTAAGCTATACATATATGTCAAAATTTTCAAAGCAATTCATAATTATAAATTTGCTATAAACCAATATAATAATATATATCAATCACAAGATCATATCTAAAATTAAACAGCTTTATTGCATGCTCTAATTTCTTCATGTGAACTGTTGTAGTAGCATCATTGCTAAACCATGAGTGACTTTTTTCTTTCATGGCAAGAGCATATACTTAAATTCTCATTTAATTCACACTACTGTTTCATTGGAATTATTCTAGGATTGGCTAGATGCGGAAAAAGTTGTCGTTTGAGGTGGATCAATTACCTACGGCCTGATGTGAAGCGCGGGAACTTCACTCCAGAGGAGGAGGACACAATCATGAGGCTACATGAATCCATGGGAAACAAGTACGATTATTGCTTTTTCTTGTTATACTAGTTGATTAATACCATATCCGATAATATAATTAGGGGGCGCCCGTAGTAGATAGTGACTCATGTTCGTTTCTTAAAATCTATTATATACTAGTGAAAATAATTAACTTCAACAAAAATGTCTCGAGTGGTAGTGTTGTCCTCTAACTTAGAGAGATATTGAATTCTATCGTCTTTTATGTCAATTTTTTTTAACTAGAACATTTTATTTACTCTCTTGAGCAAAATTTTGGCTTTGCCACTAATTGTATGCTCGTCTCCAATGAAACAATTTAATGATTTAAACATCACACAGTAGAAGTCGTGAGTTCAACTATTGGATGCGGTGAGAAGATATTATAGAAAGGAAGAGATGTCCCTATTGTGTGTCTTGTTGTAGTAGACTTCTCGAATTTATATTATATGTATTTATATTCATAATGACCTGATTTTTATTCAGGTGGGCAAGAATTGCATCTTATATACCGGGCAGGACGGATAACGAGATAAAAAATGTTTGGAACACTCATTTGAAGAGAAGAGTGGACAAGATGGAGAAAATGAAGAGAGGAGGCCATGAGTCCATCTCCAAGGATGTTTCAACCATAACCTCATCCTCTCCAACGTCCTCCTCCACATCAAGTTCCTGCAACAACAAATCCGATAATGGCAAGCGAAAAATCGATGAAGTTCTTGTGGAAGAACAGTCTGCTGGTTCTACCAAGAAGCCCAATTATGAAGAAAACAACAAGAATGTGACAGTACTAGTTCCAACATTGGAGGACACTACCATAGCTACAACAACCTCATCACTCACTTATGAGTCAAATGGAAAAACTTGTGATGGTGTTCTTGTTCAGAACATGATCAAGAAGACAGCATCATCAGAAGAAGTGAACAAGCCTTTTGGAGTGGACAATAACATGGTTGACACACCTAATTTGGAGGCAGATTTTGATTTTTGGAGCATGTTGGACATGGACAACTTGGGTTCTTGCAACTTTCAGTCCAATGATTCATGTAACTATCAGGTGGTGCAAGAGCATGTTGGTGCTGATCATGAAGCTTGCAAGAACTTGAGTTTTGTAGTAGATTGTGATAAAGTTGCTGAGCAAAAGAGGTGGCTGGAGAATTTGGAAACTGAGCTTGGATTGGAGGCAACAAAGGAGCAGCAAAACCAGATTAACATTGATATGATGATGTGTGGTGATCATGATGAGTTCTTGATGATGAAACCTGCAGAAGATGATGTTCTTGGCGATTTGGGGTGTTCTAGGTTTTGGCCATCATCACCTCACAGTTCTTATATTATCTAATGGATTAATGAAGAGTTAGGATCATGATCAGTTGCTAGTTTTAGGACATTTTGTTTATAGCTTGCTTTGGTTATAAACATTTGGTAGGTTAATTTCTCTAACTTTTATATATAATATCAACATCTCAACTAAACTCAAGTTAATTTTAGGCCCTTTTGATTTAATGAATTGGATCCTATATATTTCATATGGATTGATCATATATACACACAAAAGTACAGAACTTCATATATCATCGGTTGCATATTTCACAAAGATCAATTATCATGTTTGTCAAATTTGATGGTACTGTTACAAAGTGGACTAGTCTTAAACGAAATAACATTGTTGAGTGGCCGAATTTGAAAAACATATATAATTTTGAAACTAAACTGAAACGGATCAAATTGAATACTAGTTTAAAATAAAATAAAATAAACAATCAATGAACTAGAATAAAAATGTTTTCTAATTTAAAATTAGAAAAAAAAGTCTTTCAACCACTAAATCATAGTCAATCAGGTGATGTCACATTAATTATTTACACTCATACTCGTCTTAATAAATTTTTACGCAACGTCCCGCCAAAATTTATTTTGTTTCTCTGTTTGGCTGAGATTTTTGACTCTTTAAAACTATTATAGAACATTGTTTCAACAATTTACAAGTTTGGTGGGTGGCATTATCCACTTACCACCACTAGAGATTTTATTGTACTTAATTAGCTAGCCAGCTTCTCCAATAATGTCCCCACAACTTGAAAATAAAGGAGTAGGGAACATGTACATATGTGACTTTAAAGTACAATATTTTCACATAATTTAAGCCAATGAGACAATGAACAAATTCAAATTGACCTCCATCTTTGTCATAAAAAGCTGTACTTTCACCAATATTGTTCCCCAAATATGCCAATTAATTAAAAGTTCATATAAGATTTCTAATTTGATGTTGCTTTCTATGTGAAAAAAACAATGCCAACACTTGTGGAAAATATGAAACAAATGCCAATACTCAGGTTGCCTAATTTGTTCTATGATAGCTAATTTGTATCATGTGTTGTTTGGTAGATATTATTAGTAACTAAAGTCTAAATCTTTGAAGAGAGCTAGTCAAAATCGACTACTTCAAATTAATATTTTATGTTTTGTTGGTGGGTTTTTAACTTGTGAGAGATAGTTAATTAGGTATGCTATGATGTTAGGTAGATTTAGCTAAATAACTCTGAAATCAATAAAATAAGAAGAAGCAATAATAAATCGTTTTTGTCGTCGAGTCGAAGTGAGAATATTCATTTTTGCTAAGAGATATATTGAGTAAATTAGTCCCGTAACAACATGAAGAATGTGAGAGAGTAAACTTGTGAATGTTTAATATCAATGGTATTTACGGAGAGTTATTTTATATTTAGTTCTGTTCACTTCCAAAACCATGATTGTTTAAAAAAAAAATCCAAAACCATGATTTCCAACCATGCAATTTATAAGCGAGTTGGTAAAATTATCCCCTTACCATAAATATTGGGCTTATATTAGTGGCCCATTACTTGATATACTTGGGTAAAAAAAAAAACAAAAGAATGAAATTTGAAGCCCATATAATTAGGCCCATAAAAATGAATCATACAAAACATATTCTAACCTAATTGCTGATATGGCTTGCCAGCTTGGCATTCCACGTCAGTAGAACTTATTAGAATGAATTGAAATAACGATTATACCCCGCACTCTCTCTGCAATTACAATCCAATCCATTTCCCTCTTCTTCCTCTTCTAGACCTCGCTTTCGCGCTCTGTGACAGTTTCTCCGGCAAAAATGGAAGAAGCCTCCGGACTCGGCGGGGCGTTCACTGAACACGCCGGCGGCGAAGGGTTAGAATCAGAAGAAGTAAATGGAGGAAGTGGCATTGTGTTCTTGCAACTGAAAGCGAACTGCTTAGAGCTTCTGGAGCTTCTACAAAACCCTAAGAAGCGTTCCGCTGCAATTTCTTCACTTCTCCACCTCCTCCGTAGCTCGCCTCCCCGTTCTCTCCAGCCTTTCTTTGAGTATGTCTTGTTATCCATATCCACAAACATATATGCATGTATCTGTATGCGATTGTTCATCAATGTATGAGCTTTTGTGTATGTTTCTGAAGTGATTAATTGGAAGTATGTGGATAATAAAGTTGTTCTATGTAATTAACGGAGATCAATTTTGAACTACATTTTGAAATTGGAAATTGGGTTTGGGACCGTTGTAGGGAATTTGTGTGGATCATTTCAAATTTTGCTCTCATGGTGTGCATAATATCCTATGTAATTTTACTTATATGAATATACGTATATCATTGGAAGCTTGATCACTAAAAAAAGAAGATTTGACTTGGATTTCTTTTTCTATCTTTCAGCTATGCCTTGTTTCCTTTACTGCTTCTACTGGATGCAGCTGTTGGTTCCAGATCCACTAGAAAGGCTGATTCTCAAGAGAAAAATGTTTTGTTTAATGACCCCAAAATACATACCGTGGGTGATAATGTGGCAGAAGGTGTGCTCCAGTGTTTGGAGGAGCTTTTGAGGAAATGTCGAGTAGGATCTGTGAATCAGGTGGTTTAAGTTAACATGCTATTTAAATTGTACATGTGCATAAATTGTGTGCAATTACAAAGTTGCAATAGCTATCCGTTCAAAGCAAATCAATATTAGATAGGATCATGTGCACATATGTGGTTCATTTTAATTTTGACTTCTTCTACCTATGCATTTCTGAGTTATTACATCTTTAGACATTATGCCTCATGCCTCACTATTAATGCTTCTTGCTGAGCAATTTAGTTTTTTAGTTCATTTCTCTTTTTAACTCACTCAAAGTGCAAGTTTATATGCTTTTGTCTAGTGTATCTTGTTTATTGGTTTTGATGGAACTTCGCAATTTTAATTACTTTAGTTCGTGGCCAGTATTGATAATCCAAGACACACTATAAAAATTTGATACCAAAGTTATTTTTATTTTATTTTATTATTGTTATTCTTAATGACGAACAAAACATTAGTTTTGATTCCTAATTAGTGACTTCTCTTGTGGGATCATCAAGATGTGTCTTGGAAGCTGAAGGCACTGAGGATAACCTTATAAGGCTTAAGGAGATATGGCCTGATTATGATTTGGTATTTGTTGTTGCCATTTAGGATATAAGAGTGTGCGTCCCCTGATATCAAGATTCCAAGGATAGTCATTATTAGCTTACCTGCTGTACAAGTTAACTCAGTCATGTGCATTGTTTACCTGGACTTTTCACATCTCGAGTAGATGTCAATATCTTATATAAACAGTACCATTAGTATTTAATTCTTAAACTTTTCTATTGTTATTTTTTTTTGTAACAAATAACTGAAGACCTTTTACACCTGAATTGTTGTGATTTGTTTTTGCAGTTAGTTGTAGTGTTGAAAAAGTTGACTTATGGGGCTTTACTTTCTCCATCTGAGGCTTCAGAAGAGTTTCGTGAAGGAGTAATTAAGTGTTTCAGGGCACTGCTTTTGAGTTTACTACCTTGCTCTGACGAAACATGCTTATGCAAAAGAAACTGTGGTCTGTCTACCCTTTTAAGTGATGCTGATCTGCCAGACCCATTTGCTAGTTCTCCACCAGGAGAATGTTTACTTGCATTTCTTCAATCACAAAGTGGTTTGGCTGCAGTTGGACACTGGCTCTCGCTACTTCTCAAAGTAAGTCATTTGGTTTTATTTTTATATTTTGCCTTTCGTTGTTGTGACTGTTTATTCTGTAACAATTTCTAATGAAGTAAATGTAAATTATATGTGAAGGCTGCAGATACCGAAGTTGCACAAGGACATCGAGGCAGTGCGAAGCTCCGTGTAGAAGCCTTTGTCACCTTGCGTGTGCTTGTTGCAAGGGTAAGTCATTCTGTATATCTATAGACTTATTTCTTCTTTAACGCCTTTAGTCACTGGCCTTTGTGATGCATCAGACAATAAGTTGTTCTGGGCACAAGCAGAAAGTATGTGCATTCATTTAATCATATTTTCTTGCTTTGAGAATGAAAATGTACGAAGTATCTTTTCATACAGGATAAGTTAGGTGTGATGCATTACATGACATTCATTTGCAGGTTGGTACTGCAGATGCTTTAGCTTTCTTTTTACCCGGTGTAGTTAGTCAATTTGCTAAAGCTCTGCATATCTCTAAAACAATGATTAGTGGGGCTGCTGGAAGCATGGAAGCTCTAGACCAAGCAATTAGAGCTCTGGCCGAGTATCTTATACTAGTCCTCCAAGATGATGCAAATTTATCTGGCCTTGATATATCTGAAAGTGTTGATCCAAACAAAACTAAGTCTACGCATTCATATTTGGAGGAGCTTCGTCAATTGCCCATTAAACCTCTGGGCCATAATGAAGTTGTTCCAGGAGATTCAGGTGACGAAACAGCAGACGTGGTTACCTCAGAATCCAGTTTCAAAGATTGTAGGAATACGAATTCTGGCAAGGGGATAGGATCTTTTCATGTGAACCGCACAAAAGATTGGATTGAAAGCACTTCAGCACATGTCAATAAGCTACTATCAACTACGTTTCCATATGTACGTTTCTACATTTGAATTGGCGATTTTTATTAAGTCTCTCATAGAAACATCAAGATTCATTTAATAGTTTTCATGTCATACCTGCAATTAGTTGTTCTCATAACCGCTGAGCCTTTTGCATGTTTTTCAGATTTGTGTCCATCCATCAAAAAAGGTGAGGCAAGGGCTTCTTTCTGCAATACAGGGCCTGTTATCAAAATGTAGTTACACACTAAAGGAGTGCAGAATTATGCTCTTGGTAAGCTGATAGCTGTAACTCTGTCTTCAATAGGTTTGACTTATCACTGTTAGTGTCTTGAATATGTTTGTCGTTGTTGAGTTGGTAAGCCGACAATCATAGCTATATCTTCAGTATTTTTTAGCAGTCACTGCGAAGTGGTTTAAATTTGTTTGTTGTCAATTACTCTTGATAT
>JAYMTA010001786.1:0-18675 GCA_036897625.1 Pelargonium cotyledonis
CTTCAGAAGAATGGCGAAATAGATGTCCATCAAATCCGCTCAACTGAAAATTTGGCAGACCTCTTTACAAAGTCTATTCCAACTAAAACTTTTGAGCAACTAGTACGCAAGATTGGATTACGTCGTCTCAGAGATGTTTGTTCAACTGAGGGGGAGACATAAATACGCGTTGCACCCTTTTTCCCTTTCATTTGACTAAAACAACCTTGTAATTTTGTGTATGATTGAAATCAAAACAAACACTTTGTTTTATTAGTAATCACTAGTAGTAATCAAATTGAGATTGTGTAATACAATCACACACTAATGACAGACTGAGATTAGTAAAATTGTACAACTAATGTAAGAAAAAAAAACCTATCAAATATGTCATAATAATAATAACTTTCTAACATTTAACATTACGATGCCGTTCGTTTACATATATTCTAGTAAATTCTTACGTAATTTGACTAATGAATATTTTTATATTATTATAATATTTTGTTATCAACTTCACTTTGTAAAATTAAAATAAATATATTCAGTTTGAAAAATTGATATTTGTAAATTTGTACCAACCATGCTATTGCTAACCGATTAATATTTGTTGAGTTTTGGGTAAAAAGTCAAATCCATAGCCTCCAAAACATAAGTGTAGCTTGGTACCACAATTATGACAACAAAATGACATTTCAGCCCCTCACAATTTAATTTACAAATCATAAAAACGGAGGGTAAATTCGGTAAAACTCAGCCAACTAACGGTCTCTGTTTCTCATTTGACTGCTTGTGGAAGCTTTAAAAACAGAAAACAAGAGAGTTGTCTTTAGCTAAAAAAGAGACAAACCCATTGTTGGTAGAATCAAAAGCTTTGGTGTTCATATGCTAAACTGGTTATGGTATCCCTCCAAGCTCAAGTTTTTGAGGCATGTTTTTCCTAAAGTTCTCATTTTTATTTTTCCTATATTTGGGTTTTTGTAATAAACGTGAGCTTGTGATTGAGGCTATGGGTAGTGAACTTGTTTCTTTGTTGGGTTTTGCCATTTGGGTTAGTTCCAACTTTTCCAAATCTTACTTTTAGCATCTTATTTCTGATTTTATTAAATCCAAATACTATTGGGTTTGGTTTTTGATGTTGGTTTTCTTTGTTTTGGGTCATAGGGTTCTCATGGGATTTTCAAGTCCTGTTTTTGTTGTGTTTTTCTTGGGGAAATTGTGTTGATTTTTGAGGTGTTTGTATTAATTGGGTTTTTGTGGATTTTCTGTTTTCTTTGCAATTGTATTGAATTATTGATTGATTGGTGTGAAGTTAAAGTTATGTTCATTTGACAAACATCATTGTTTAAGATAGTTTTTTGTGTGTTTAAGATTGGAAATGAAGTCATTAGTTTTATATTCTGATGAACAAAGTACAGATAGCTCCTACGGGATTGGAAGTTTCGACAAGTTTTCGCAATTTGATGTTTTTCGGTTTGGAGAGTTTTGAAGCATCCTTAGCACTATGGTCATTGCCTATGAAAACTATCATTAGCCCAAGTTTTCTGATTTTGCTCTATGTTTATTGCCTATGAAAACTTTCATTAGGCCGGGGTTTTCGGTTTTGGGAGTTTTGAAGCATCCTTTGCACCATGGTTGTTGCCTATGAAAACTTTCATTGGGTCAATATTGTTGGTTTGGAGAGTTTTGAAGCATCTTTTGCACTATGGTTTTTGCCTATTAAAACTTTCATTAGGCCAAGTTTTTTTTTCGGTTTTTTTTTTTTGTAGTTTTGAAGCATTCTTTGCACTATGATTATACATTCAAGATTTTCGGTTTTGAAGCATCCTTTGCACTATGGTCATATATTTTTACCTTTTGAAAACTTTCATTAGGCCAGGTTTTTCGATTTTGGGAGTTTTGAAAGGTAAGAAGGTAATTAGGAACTTGTGATTGCAATGTGAAGTTCAAAAAACAAGAAGAATCATAGAACATATCCGAGATTTTTTTATCGCTGTTGCTTAAGAAATCGAAATATCACTTCGAGGAACTAGTATTCTGATACTTACGAGTAAATTTCAATCGAAATATATATCAGACAACCTTGTATATGCAGCAAATCATAGGTAGTTTTGATCCTATAATAGGAGGTTCTTGAACTTGTTTGGCAACAAGGATTTTCAAAACTTGAATGGATTGTTGCATGAAATGAATCTTGTTTATGGCTCTACAAGTAGTGACTGATTGTGAATTCTGATATGTATCCAACATTTTTCGTGGAGTTGATTGCTAATTTCGTGGCATGCTACGACACGAATTGTCAGCTCCAGTTGATATTTTCGTTCCTAAATAAGTGTTGCTATAAGGTTACTTCACACAAATTCAACTAACCTTCTAAATGATATCGGTATTGTGCAGGTCTCAACAAGCACTTCTAGATTATAACGAACTCGAGCCAAATTTCGAATTTCGATCATCATTGTTCTTGATCAAGAACCGATAAAAAGAACTATGCGATCTTGCTAGCTAGCTAGCAAGATTATTATGTCAATGGAGATAAAAGACGGCGAAAGAATAGTTGTGGCTAAACCGGTAGCTTCGAGGCCTTCTTGTTCTACACTTAGGTCTTTCTCGGAGCTCCTCGCGGGAGCTATCAATGCCTCGCCTTCTAGCACTTTTAGTTCTGAATCTGCAATTGCCGCTATTAGGCCCAAGACCGTGAAGTTCAATCCAACGATGAATCGTGATAAGGTGAACAATCCCTCGGGTTCTCGTTGATCTTTATGTCGTCTTTTCACTTTATATTTGCTGTCTGATCTTTACGGGTTTCACATTTTTAGGCTGAAATGTCGGGGTCTAAAGCTCGTGATTCTGTTTTGAAACCGGACAGCGAGTTAAGTACTGAAACTGTTGTGTACAAACCGTTGGCGAAGCTTGTGTCAAAGACAACAGTTTCTTTGTTGGCTAATATGGTGCGTTTTAAAACAAAAACTCATATTCTTAATTTGATACCATGTTAAAATTCATCGCAATATGAAACTTTCGCACGATACGCACGTTTTTCAAGATACTAAAGCGTGAATGTGTCTTGTTTCTTTGTTCTTTTTCTATTTTACTAGGGAAACTCGAGCTCTCTCCAACATCATCATCCACAATCATTGCGAGTTTTGCCTCCTAATCTTCGTAACAATGTCACATCAACCAATTATCATACGAGCGAGAGCTCAAAAGCAACGACAATGGATGAGGATCCGAAACCTTTACCGCCCACAACAGCGAGTGTGGATAGACCGTCCTACGACGGATACAATTGGCGAAAATACGGGCAAAAGCAAGTGAAAGGGAGCGAGTACCCGCGAAGTTACTATAAATGCACGCAACCAAATTGTCCCGTCAAGAAAAAAATGGAAAGAGCATTTGATGGGCAAATCGCGGAGATTGTATACAAAGGCGAGCACAACCACTCGAAGCCCCAGCCCCCGAAGCGCAACTCTTCGGGGACTCAAGGGTCAGGGCTTGTTGTCCTTGAGGGAAATGGCCGCGAAAGTTCGGAGAGTAGAATGATAAATGATGGAAATGGTGTTGGGCTGATGTCCGAACAATTAGCATACCGAGGGAATGGTATTCCAGCTTACGATAACATTGCTAATGGAGTGACGATTCTTCCTGAAGAATCTTGCGGGATTAGCGGGGAATGCGAGGATGCGAGTAAGGGAACTGAGGCGGAGAACGACGAACATAGAAATAAGAGAATGTAAGTAACGAATCAAAATCTTGATTATATTATATCTGGCACATTTTTTCACGTGACTATCCTGAACTTTACTTTCATGAATTGAAACTTCAGTCTGTGTTAACAGTAAAGTGAATTTTTGAATATATTTATGAAAAAAAAAAACATATTAAGTTCGAAGTAGTTATTCATAATGAATTCTTATAACATCAGTCACATGACCGATTTGACACAACATAATCCAAAACTATATATATATATTTCCACCATTTTGCTGATCTATATATTCATATTTGTTTCAGAAAAACTGAGAATCAAAGCAATAATGAAGTTGTACAATCAGAGCCTCCACGTATTGTTGTGCAAAGCAACGCAGAAACTGAGATAATAGGGGATGGTTTTCGGTGGAGAAAATATGGACAAAAAGTTGTCAAGGGAAGTCCATATCCCAGGTAATTCATTTCTTCTTCATGACAAGTTTAGCAACCCGAACCGAAAGGAGTTGCGGGTTTTGAATTTTACGTGAATTTGTCAGCCCGATGTTGACCAGAAAATTGACTGGGTCTAATCGATAAGTCGGGGACTTTAGTTTCTCATGATTCTCCTGATTGTCATATGTTTTTAAGAAGTTAATTCAAACATCCTCTGAGCTTTTGTAACGACATAGTATGGTCTATGTATCTTGCAGAAGTTACTATAGGTGCACGGGACTCAAATGCACTGTGCGCAAGCACGTGGAAAGAACGTCGGAGGACCTAAAAGCTTTTATCACGACGTACGAGGGGAAACATAACCATGACATGCCTCTCAAAATCACAAACGCCTCCACCTCTGAGCAAGATTCACAGGTCGTTGCTAAAGACAAGAATTGACCGATTTAAGACGATATCTAGAACCATCCAACAGTTGATTTGACATAATACTATATCAGCTGAAACTCAAGGTGGTCGACACAAAAAAATAGGCACATTTCCGATGATGCACTTCGATATTGTTTCGTGCCCCCACCATTTATCCTATGATTTCATAGGAGAAAGCCTCTTGATGAAGAAAGTTTTGCGAGGGTAATGGAACTTTATCATATTAATTAGGTTAATTTTGATGTGTTTTATGGTTTCTATAATCACTTTTTCTATTAATCAGCCCTCAAATCTTTGATACAGTTTTTTTTTTCACTACAAATAATTGTTTCATGTGACTAATAAGCAAACTCAACTTGAAGATTATAATATGTGAAATATACATCTAATTTCTTGTAAATGTTTCATTGTGGAAATTTTATACTAAGTTCTATCGATGCTTCACAGTTGACAAGAATAAGTAACCGTGCGTGTGTATTTTTGAGACTGAACACAAATACAACGCGATTATTAAACGTGTTGGATACTCTAACACGAACACAACTCAATTATAAAATTAGAGAATCAAAACAAGCTTATATGATCATGTCCTATTCATGTCACTTGTTGAGATATGAATTGTCAGCGCTAGCATTAAGAATTCAACACAAATGCGACAAGAATACTATATGTTAAATAGACACACATGTAAATAACGTATGTTCATATCTCAAAGGAATTAAATTTCCATGAAACAAGAAGCAAATAGGAAAAGAAAAGAAAATGTTGACCCACTAACACATAGTAAATTGCTTCAAAACTTGAAAAGGACATACTCACTAGCTAGTGATGAACCAAAATAGATCAGAGGTAAAAAACAGGAAAAAAAAACTGGGTGTTTGGAGTATAGTATGGAGTATAATTTCCATATTCAAATCCGATTTATATGTAAATTGCTTGGGGATTTATTTTCACCGCGTTCCTCAGCAATAATGGTTGGGCTATCATGCTACAAAACCGTTATCAGACTTTACAAACAAGAATATAAATTGCTCGGGGATATATTTTCGTTGCGTTCCTCAGCACTGGTTGGGCTATCCTGTTACAAAACCATTATCAGACTTTACAAACAAGAATATATGTATAGTTCTAAATGAAAACTTTGGACTCCTCAGTTGTGGGGTATGGGAGAACTATTTTATGCATCCAGTCTTTTCTTCAACTTTTGCAGGGAGAGTGTTCTCTAAATTCGGATAACAATATAATATAAGTCTACTTTTAAAGGGGGATTTGGACAGCCCAGTGCACGAGGCTATCTCGATTGTGGGTTATGGAAAGAACTATTCAATGTATTCGTGCCTCTAACTTTTGCAGAGAGACCTTTTTTTTGAATCGGACAAAGTTTGTATTAGAACTTTTTAGTCATGAAAATGTCATCCCCATTGCGATTATATATAAAATAAAATTCTAAAGAGTAGATGATATACAAGTGAATTTACCTTGTTCTTGTTCTTGTCGCCCCTTCCAAATGGTCTAGAGAGCAGACCCGTCTTTATTTGGGGAGCATCATTTGAGGACTTACGAGAGTGCCTAAAAATCATAATTCACCAATTCATCTAGTAGCATATGCCAGCACAAACAATTTGAGACCAAATTAGAGAACTAAATGCAATTCAAGATTCAATTTTCTCTCTTTTAATAAAACACGAGCAGAGTTCTTTGAAAAGGAATTAATTGACCCCTTTAAACATTGCAAGTAGAAGAGAAAGATATGGTGTTTAATTAAGGAGAAATGGTCAGGTTAGTCTCTAAACTTTCAGAAGTTCTCGATTTAGTCCATTGGTTTTTGAGAAGATCAAAAGGGTTCTGTCCTTTGAATTTTGGGGTCAGTGAGACCCTAACATTTGTCCAAATTAATTGATTGTTAGTTTTGCTTATGTGGCACTGATGGAACTAACGAGGTGCTTGAAATAAATACTCATGCTATGTCGGCGTGGATAATAAAAATTATTGATTTTTTTATATGAAAAATCCACGCTAATGCCACATCAGCAAAACTAACGGCAAGGACTATATTGACCTATAACTGAGCTTCGACACACAGTTGTATCAGAATCTTTTACATTATTTACTATTCTAGTTAGTGAAGGGTAAGACTGTAAGCAAACACCTATATCATATGTTGTGTAAAAGAATATACCAATTACCCCGGAGAGGCTTGGGCTTTGATTTGGCCAGTTTCATATTGCAAAGTGGCCTCCAACATTGATTCTGCCATAATGACCCTCTTCTCCATCTTAGCAACTTTAGCCACTGCCTTCTCATATTTTTCCTGTACATAGAGTTCAGACCGTAGATATGTAATGGCACAACAATGAATGTACATGTCTTTTCCCGTATAAAATCTTGCTCTGGTGTGGTGAGAGGTCAGTCAAAAATACTAAAACTATTTCAGTTCTTGTGTTCTACAACTATGCAAGGCACGGTAAGTAATATTTGGCAAGTGAAATGAGCGTAATTAAACATGTTATAGTAGAATTGAAATTGTGAGTGAACTATGTATTGAGTTGAATAATGTTACCTACGGGAATGGACTTAAGAATGTTATTGGAACATGCAGAATGGTTCAATAAGATGTTTTACTAACAGAACGTCACAGTAATACCAAGATGAGTACTAATGAAAACATGAGTAACCTCGAGCATTCGAATTGCAAATTTCTGGGCATTTGCATCCTGCTCTGCTGTTCTGCGAGCTTCTTCGGTTGCCTTTTGATGCTGCTCTACCCGTAACAAGACCTAAAGCATATGCAAGTCATTTACATAATACAGGACCAATAACAGACTATCTGATTGAGTATAGATTATTTTTCCAAATAAATATTTGCAGATTTTGAACCTCAATTGTTGAATCTTCTTTCTCTTTCTTCTCAAGGAGGGTACGCCTTAACTCCGCTACCTCTTGCTCCAACTGCTCAATCTAAAATTTCAGATGAATTTTGTAACATTGTCAGCCCATCTTACGGAGAAAAAGTTAAGCAGCTTTGAACGGTCAGTCCGCATAATGACTATCAGAAAATGTAAATATTTTACATCATCTCTGTCTCATATTAGACAACAGCATTTGTGATTCATAAGAAATCCAGAATGGTGAAAGAATCACATACATTTGGAGTATTGTGTACATTATTTAATATTTAACAGATAAGTAAACCTTTTAGTGAGGTTGTTTGTAAACATTCCCTGAAACAAGCCTATAATTATGTATACAATATTATGGAAACTATAACATGCCCTTCCATGTCATTTTGAAACCATAATAGCATGTATCAGCACAAAGACAATAAAAATGGCCCAGTCCATGGTATTCAGGATTGAGGATGATCATTTATCTACGGAGACTTCCCCCTCTCTTTTAGAGAGATTGTTTCCCAAATTAGAACCCATGACCTAATGGTCACAAGGAAGCAACCTTACTGTTGCGCCAACAATGACCCTCCGTCTACATCAATTATAACTGAAAAGGGTATCAACTCTGAACATACCCTGGAAATCAGTTGCGTTCTGTTATCTTCCTTGGTCATCTCGTTGCGTGCTTTCTCCAGCTCCTCAGCTCTGGAAAAGAACATAAACAACATCAAAGTTGGATAAAATCATTTTGAGAAATTCATTAAATGTCTTCAATGCAAAGATATGTATAGACGGATTGCACCCTCTCATAGAAATGGATTAGTGCAACAATAAAACAATTCAAAAAGTTTTTAGCATTGAGCTGGGGGATTCAGGGCCGGATTCCAAAGTATCACTTCCATTTGTTTAGCCAATATAACTTGTATGATTTGTTGTATAATCTTCAATCAAACAAGCCCATAGGGTTCAGGTGAAAATCTCTAAGCCAAACCAGACCTTTTTCTTTATCGTCCTTAACAAAATATTGTAATGCAGTTTTGTGTGGCACTGGGAGCTCTGGGTTTTAGTTGAAAGATGCTCAACCCAAACCCAACCAGTTTACTATACACAATGAAGTTGGTCCATAAAATGACCATCCCCATCCAGCCCATTTATTCTAGTTAGGTTGACAGGTCGTAGGGTTTTGCTCCATGCCCGTGACAAGTACTAATAGATTATAAAAATATGCAGAAACTAGATATCACAGAGAGAGTAGTAACCTGAGCACAGCGGACTTTTTCTCCTCCAGCAACTTGTAAATCTCGCACTTCAACCAGTTCACCTGCACATAAGCTGTTAATGATTGAAACTTAAAAGAATGGGCAGTTACTGGAAGAGAACTCCATATAAGTTACCAAAAGACTTCAAAGATCATCCAATTATGACATACTACTGAAACTGCAGAGTTTTAAAGATTGAACAAAGCATTGCGATGGACAACTTGGATACACTTTGCAAAGCACTTGTCCTTATAAGATGAAAAGAGTAAAGCTACCTGATCTTGAAGATCTGGTAAATAATCCACCTCTGAACCAGTGGTTAGGCCATTAATAAATTCATCAAAATCAGATGGAGACTCTGGATGAGATGTATCTCCATCTGTAAGTATATCCTCTGACCCCTCTGGAGTCTTTGCTTCTTTTTGCTCAGGATCAGGCTTAAAACTTCGTAGTTTAGATCTGACTCCTTTGGTGCTCTTCCAAGCCTTAACCCCTTTCGATCTTTTCTCGGTTGATTGTAGTACAGCAGGTCGATGCTTTTCTCTCAACTCTTGCAATCTAGCTTCGGTTACATGCATAAAACCCATGCAAGCAGTCATAACTAGCTGGCTACTGTCGAATGTTGAGCCAGCAAGAGATTGTAATAAAGTAATTGCATCCCCAGCATCTTTTGTTGTCACTAACGCTGGACCTACAGAAATCACATGAGATGGAATTGCAAGGCTGAGAAAAAAATACCAAGAGGCATAAAAATCAATCAACTTGTATTTAATGGTTCTCTTTCACACATTTCTACATCTATGCATACAATACCATATAACTCCATCAATGCAAGTGATGTTCGAAATAACATGACACGGTTTCCTTCATATAAAAGTACATCCCAAACTCGAAGAACTGGAGACAAGATAAATGCGAAATATCAGGAAATTAGGTTTGCAAAATGAAGTGTCCAACTACGCCAAATAAACCTCACCACTTTCCCAAGGAAGCATATTCACAAAAATTGAAAGAAACCAGGATGAAGATATCCATGTCACCTGCACCCCCAAGTAATCCAGATGATGAACTGCAAGAAATGCACATATGGAATAAGAAACTAACTACCCTATTGGATTATAGAATGAAAAACAAAGAGGGCGACTACTATGGAAATTAGGAGACAGACCCAACTTAGGAAATCTTTCGAGCAGTAATTCCCCAAAAACAAGTTGATCAACCTGAAAATACAAAAGAACCGTTCTGGATGATAGATTAAATAAGTGAAACCATCCCTCCGTACATACTGATCTATATCAGAAGCCATTTTACTTAACCAAGGTAGAGAAAAGTCAGCACACCGTAAAGTATGTTTACCAAAACACACCTGAGATTCTATCATTTGCTCTGAATAGTAGCCCTCAAAGTAATCATCAATAATGCCCACCAAAGCCCTGCAGGATTACATCAATGCAAATCAGACTATATATATAGCAGAGTAGCAGACCAGTATTTATTTTGTAAATCCTGACCCACAGAGTACAGATATAGACATGCACAACTTTTGCATGCAGATAAATAGATGAATAGACTATAATGTGTAATCATATTTCATAGTACATTTATAATATATACACCATCGAGAGATCTTATTCAAATATTATTCCCCGAAACTGCAATGCATACTTCTAAACAAAGGAATGATGATAGTAGGCTTGAGAGAGAGAGAGAGAGAGAGAGAGAGAGAGAGCTACCAAAAAAACTTTTCCTCTGGCATCAGGAGTAATAACAAGCCAGCAAAATAATTCATTGCCTGCATGTGTTTTGAATACCAAGTTAAATCAATATTGTTGCACCACTTAACTTAAATCTACGTTAATGCTCAGTTCTGATACCACTTCAGGACAAAGGTATAGAAGATGGAAAGAAGAAGGCAAAGAACATGGAATAGAGAAAGAAAAGAAACCTTGTGAATTCAGTTACCTGACAGTATCCAACTGAAGGGTTATGCCGAGCATATGCTAACAGTAAACGTCTCAAAGAATTCCTGCCATTATCATCCAAAGCAGGATGACCAGGAAATGTTCGTGGTATATCCTGCAAATAAAAAGTAAAATTTAACTGAGGAAGAAACCCAGGTTGCAATAAGAAGTAAAAGAAGTAGCACCTACAAATTGAAAAGATTGAACGATAAAGTCCAAGGCGCATTCATCTAATGACCTTCTCAATCTGTTTTTTCCACTTCATGGGTACACCAGATGATTTATCAGACTTGTTGTTGCTATCACTTGCTCCAGTATCTGCCAACAAATCTTCATAATATCTCTCCACCCGACGAGTTCTCACACCAACGAAAGCCTGCCAAACCTGTAATGGCAAGATTATATAAAGCAAAGCACAACATGAGAGCTTAAAGACCTAACAGACTCAACTATACCTCTCCCCTGAGTTCCTTTGGCACTCCACCTTGGACAAGGCACTCCAATTCTTCTTTCCAAGGAAAAGGTTCAGAGGAGAGCCTATTGCTCTCATCACCTTCCACCATGGAGTGTTTCTCACTGTCATCCACCACTTTAATTGGTGAAAGGTCTCCCCCAACACTTTTCTGCTTATCTTTCATATTCTCTCTCTTCTTCACACGTAAACCCATCATATGATCAATGGCGTCAAGGGATGGTTTAATCTGAACCCAGGTTTGGACCATAGAAGTTTTTGCTTCTTTTGTAGACCGCACCTCTTCTTCAACTGAGTAATTGGAAGCAGTATCGCTGCCACAAGTATCATCCCCTCCTCCACCCTCATCTGCTACTTTCTCCTCTTTTAGTGTAGTACCTTTGTGAAGCAATTTTTCTTTACATATTTCATCAGGAGGACCGGGTTCATCCCCTCCTTTACCCTTATCTGCAACATTCTCCTCTTTTAGTGAAGTAGATTCATGATGCAGTTTTTCTTTACATATTTCTTCAGGGGAACATGATTCATCCCTTCCTCCACATTTATGTGCAACTTTCTCCTCTTTTAGTGAAGTAGATTCATGATGCAATTTTTCTTTACATATTTCTTCAGGGGGACATGATTCATCCCCTCCACCACCCTTATCTGCATCTTTTTCCTCTTTTAGTGCAGTGGGCTCGTGGAGCAATTGTTCTTTACATATTTCTTCAGGGGAGCAGGGTTTATCCCCTCCTCCACCCTTATCTGCAACTTTCTCCTCTCTTAGTGTAGAAGCTTCATGAAGCAATTTTTCTTTACATGTTTCTTCAGGGGGGGAGGGCGCATCCCCCCATCCATAATCTGCAACTTTCTCCTCTTTTAGTGAAGTAGCTTCATTAAGTAAGGGCTGCACAGACTTTAGTTGTTCAAGGAAATTCTTCCATTTATCTGATCTTTCATGTTCTTCTTCCTAGTATCATTAACATGTTACAGAGTCAACAACAATATGTTTTTATTTTTGTGACTATATTAACACCATAAGAAAAATCTAGGAGAATCTGACAATAATATTTAAATATGTGTTCAGCATATATATTAGTTACTGAACAAAAAGGTAAACTAGACATTAAAATACCTGGTAAATACAAGAATAATTCTTATATCCTTGTATGTGCTGAGGTCTCAAAGAGAACCCATATGCATCCCTGCTACATCAATTTCCATTAGACTATCAAATGCAAACAATACTCAACAATAGCCATATAACATGTACATCAATACATATAATAGACGTCACAAACATAAATATCCCACAAAAGTAATATCAAACTACCTTATGGACACAAAGAATTAGCAACCTATTTGACTCTTCAAAACCAGTAAAAACTAAAAGTTTACCTGGAATCAACCTCCAGTGAGCGCTTACTCAGTAATGATAGCAACATACTTGACAAAGAACTCCAATTCTACCGCCCATAGCTTTCGTACGCATTACACCGAACTAGCAATGCAAACCACACACCTCATCACCAGCCCCAACCCCAATCACTCCCCAAAAATGATTCACTAAATCCACACAGATTTCAAATTTTTCAACATAAACCTAACGTCTCAAATGATCAATCCATAGATTCCAAATGAGCCATCAAAACTGATAGATTTCCAAAAATTCACACAGATTTCACACATTTCAAAATTCTCAAGGCCAAGATAATACACAAGCCATCACAAATGATAGATTATTTCAGAATTTTCAACATAAACCTGAGGTCTCAAATACCCACTCCATATATTTCACAAAACTCATAGAGGTTTCAAAATTTTCAGTGCAAAAATAATGTATAAAAAATGATCAACTGATGGATGCTGCGTGAATCAGAAGCAATATGAGCCATCACAATCAAGCTAGTGAAATCCGAAAATCTTCCGAACCAGTACTTTTGTTTCAAGCAAAATTGAGAGAAACTAGAGCACGAGGACGCGTGTAGAAGGCACAGATTTGTGTGAGAGATAGAGAATGTACCTCTGGTCTCGAAGTTGTGGAAGAGATCAAAGCTCTTCCCCGCCATCTCCGGATCGGAAGTTCAATTCTGTTGACCGATTTTTACTCTAACAGGTGGTGAGATCTGTTGCGTTGCGCCATTTCTCTGTTACTGCACATTCGGGTTTTGAGGTATGGGGATGGTTGCGTGGCTAAGAAGGTAGGGTAAATTTGTCCCCAAAAAAATGGTCAAAACCGAGCGATTCCACAAACTCACGGTTATCATTAGACTGATCCAACTTCGAGGTAAATTGTAGTTAAAACTCTTTTTTTTCTCAGAGGTGTGTTGAACGGCTTTATCACTTACATAATTTGTGTTTCCAGCTGCATGTAAATTTGTCATTTGTAATCTTTAAAATCTTGAAAAGCATTTATCAAATATTTGTATTAGAGTAATTATCATGTTTTTCTTACCTTTTTGTTTGTCTCAAAATAAGTGTCGGAAAATGTTTCATGTCGGTCTCTTGCTATATGTTTCGTTTATTTTTGTTCAAATTTGCTCGTCGCTACATTTCAATATATTACGGTGACAATATTTGGCATATAATTTTATTTTTGTTCTATTTGGTCATCGCTGCTTTGTAATGTATCCATGCCGTCAAATTAGGTTAATTTGAAAATTTTGTTGACATGACAACTACGTGACCGATGACAACTAATAAACTAAATTCACTAATAGAATAAATTTGAAACAAAATTGACTTATTTGTGAAATTAGCTCACTAAAACGTCACATGACTCGGATCTTATTTGTAAATTTAGTTAACATGGTCGCTACATCAACTCATCGGTAAAGTTAGTTAACACAAAAGTCATGCAGTTGTTACGACAACCTATAATTTGAAAGCACCAATATAGATATAGATAAGATCAATTTGAAACAAAATATTAGAGTTCGTGAAGCAAGTCGAAACAATCAAATATAGTTTGAAGGCCAAATTGTAAAAATAAAATAAAATTTGGCACAAATTGTAAACAAAATCAGTGCTTCAAGAACCAAGATAGAACATTTTCTCATAAAACAATTAAGTTGCTCCAAAACTAATTGCCACACACATAAATTGATAAATACACACAGGAGAGCATGGACATTGGCTTGTATCCTTTATTCTCTTCAAACTATAAAGCACCAGTCCAATTATTTAATACATATTGAAATGATCTGCTAGTGTACTTGCACAATGCATATGTTTTTCGAACTTGAATAGTGCAATTGGTGGCATGTTCATTGCTGAGGCTGACAAATATATACTCTCTTCATTCCAAAATGAGTGTCTTATTTGTCTAAATTTTTTGTCCCAAATAATTTTTAATTTTTGCAAAAAACGGAAACAAGACACTCATTTTGGGACGGAATGAGTAGAAGTTAACACTAAAAGCATGATTATCGACCAATAACATTCAATCACCAAATCAGATTCATGGCAGTACCGGTACTGGAAAGGCTGTCTTGTAGTATTCAACCACAGCTTTGGGATCATTGTATTTTGTCTGGGTATAGGCATCAATCTTGTTCAGCTCCTGCATAGGGCATTGAAAACATCATTCAACAACCAACGACTCTAATTTAGAGCTAGCAAATCGGGTTTCGGGTCGGGTTATAAATACTTTATCCAAACAGTTGTGATTTCGGATCGAGTTTTGAGTTGTGTGTGTGTTGGGGGGGGGGGGGTGGCCCACCCCGACCTGAAAAACTGATCGTGTCTACAACCTGCAGTAGAGGTGGCGATTCGAGTTCGTATCGTGTTATGAGTTAAATATGTGTTCTATGGGTTATACAAGCACAAAACATTTAATAGTTATGCCGGTGTTGGTGTGTCGTGTTTGTGTCGGTTTTAAATGATGTGAGTTGCAATTGATGTTACTATTATTTTATTTTATGTCTATCTCATATGCAGTAGATTGGGACGATAAAATATGGACTAGTGGGTGGGAGAGAAATGAAATGAAAGCAACATAAAGAGGAGACATAAAAGAGATTAATAAAAACTTAACCAATGAAATGATTTAAAAGCGTTGGACATATTACTTTAACATTAATCGTGTTATCGTGCCGTGCGTGTTTTACTGGTTCAACAAAACCACGACACTATAATGAATCGTGTCGGGTTATCCTATACAAACACAACACGGTTATCAATATGTCATGCCCAAACATGATTAAATTGTGTCGTGTTCGTGTCCAGTCACGTGTTTCATGCCATATTTGCCAACTCTAGCCTAAACCCACAAAACTGCAGATGGTGCAAGTGGTTTGGATCCAAATTGTTAGCTCTACCCAGTAGAAATACAATTTCATCAAAGTGTGTAATATTATATAGTTTTCTCAATATACCTCGATCCAGGCAGCTAGTTTAGGCCTCCCAGCTGTAATGTCATACTTCCAAACGTCCAACAAGAAGTTCTGGAATGTTTCGATGAATGTAATGTAGGCAATATCCACCTGATGACCATGAAAGCAAATTAAATATGAAAATACCTTACCCATGGATTCATTTTCCATATATAAACACTAAAGTGGCGTTCCAGCGTTTGGATTATAAGAAAAAAAAAAGAATGAGAACATAGGTCTAATCCAAACATGATTTGCAAGAATCTCATTCTCATTCTCATTCCCGTCCTTCATTGCTATTCCTGAACCAAAATTCTAATCCAAATGGCCGGTAGTTACTAGATAATTACTGTATTTGGGTCTATAATCAACACAATGACAACTTACCAAACTAAATTGGCCAAGGAAGAAAGGTCCATCATCAAATTTCTTAAGAGCATCCTCCAAGTGATCAAACGAAGCACCTGAGGCAGGTTAGAAAATTTGGTCACTCTACTTCATCAGAAAATTTTCATGCGAAAAATGCACCAAGTTTTTGAATCTTACCAGCTTCTTTTACTGGGTCTCCATTAAATGAGCTGTACACTTTATTGTTGAATGTATCAGCATAGGATAACAACTCCTCCCCCAACTCTTTTTTGGCAGGATCCTGTGCCATTTTAATAGATTTGTTTCAGTGAAAGTTATAAGCAAAGAACTTTTTTCACCATTAATGTGTAAAACTTTGAAAAACTTACACTGGGAAAAAGGGAAGGCCCTTCAAAGTTGCTATCTATATATTTAAGCAAAACAAGACTTTCTCCAATGATTTTGCCATTGTGCTCCAGTGATGGAACCTACAGATAAGGAGAAACTTCTTAATCATTCAGCCAAAAAGGACCTCTTGTTTAGGTCCCCTATCCCAATCAAAATCAAAGAGTGCAATAATAGTGTCAATTCTCTGACTGGTATGTAATTCAAAAATGCAATTTGAAGCGCAATGTGGCAAATTGAATCTAAAAAATATTCAAAACACTAAACCTTGTTTAAGCATGTCAATCATCATCATCATCTTGTTTTTTCTTCAAGAACTCGTAAACATATATACTTAAATGATTAATTTTATTGGAGATGGCGATTAGAGGTAATGATAAGCAGAACCTATTAGATGCAAATAAAAATCAAGCCACCACATATGGTAAGCTTCGAAAGACACAAGTACAACAAACTAATTAGTTCAGATAACAGGTATGATGTGCAGTATTTGTGAACTGAAACAAATATCCCCGTGACAGAATATTTTCAAAAACAATCAACAGAAGTAAGAAAACCGCTACCTTATTTACGGGGTACACCTTTTCCTTATACCAATCAGGCCTGTCTTTAAGGTTTAGAGGAACAAAATTAATCTTATCTTGCAGTCCCTGCAGACAGAACAAGAAAATAAGGCGTGCAGTGTATGTACGAATATAATTTAATCTATATACCCAATACAGTTCAATATAAATGTGCACTTGTGAATTATGCTCAAGTCACTAACAATATCATTACCACTAAAACGACATGCGGTAAAGTTGAGAACTAGTTAAGTCATTCATAATATTTGCTAAAGGATGAACATGACACCTATTTTATGTCAAAACAAGTAATTAACTGCTCAAACTCAAATGCATAATTCTTCATCAACTGTATGTGTTGATACCTTATAGTTCCTGGCAATCCATGCACGCTGGGCATATGGACAAGTGTAAGATGTATACAACCTAAATTCAACAACAACAAAAAAAATGAAAAAAAATTACATGAATTGTATTACAATCAAATTCAAGAACAAAGATTAGCAACAACAATGAATTGATTGGAAATAATTGAACAAAAATCACCAAACAATAAAATTAAACTAAGAAAACAAACAAACAAATAATTGAACAATCTAGCTTCAAGAACAAAGTGTAACAAAAACAATGAATTACTGGAAGGAAAAAAACACAAAAATCACTAGAAAATAAAAATTAACTTATCACAAACAAATAATCAAACAAGCTAGCTTCAAGAAGAAATAGTAACAACAACAATGAATTGATCTTTAAAAAAATGAGCATAAATCATCAAATAATAAAATTAAACCTTAAAAAATCAAATAATCGAACAAAGCTAGCGACCTTATGGTTCCATCAAAAAGTGGTGGCTGCTCGGCGCCAGAACTCAAAGGTGGAGGTATATTCTCTCGGATGCTTCTGTACGATCAAAAACAAAATCATCAACAACAGAGGAGTAATTACGAAACCAAACGCACATTCCAGAGAAAAATAGAATCAGCAATCACAGTGAAGAAACACTAACGACAATCAACTGCACGTTTCAGAGAAAAAATCAGTAATAACAGTGAAGAAACAGCAACGACAAAATCAAAACCATAGTAGCATTTGCGAACTCAAATCGCATATTCCAATGAAAAAAAAACTGAAATCACAGTGAAGAAACTGTAAGGACAAAATGGAGGTCTTACACAGCAGCCATTGATGGATTCGAAGCTCAGTCCGGTGATATCGCAGCTCGTTCTAGCAGGTCGTGGCTTGAATCGGAGCAGAGACTTATATACACAATCTGGAGACGCTTGGTACTTGCCGGATCGCGAGCGGCGAAGCATCTCGGCTTTTGGCGGGAAGTGGAGAGAATCTGGTGCGAAATGCCGTCAGGATCGGAGCTGCGACGGCTTGGTGTTGTTGTCGTTGCCGGGTCCGGAGCGGCGTCGTTTTGTTATGGAGAATATGGGCTCCTCTTATGGGCCGTAGATTGGGTTACTTCCTGCAGGCCTGTAATGAGCTAATGATTTGAATAAAAATAATTAATTGTTATGTTCGGATAAAAACAATCAGAATAAAATAGTCTTAATGCATTAAAATGAATGTCTTGGTTCTCATTTCGAAAAGAATTAAGCAAAAATCAGTTCGTGTTTTTTGTTTTCTTTCGGTAACAAATTCAAGTGTATTAACTAACTTAGGGTTTGTATCTCCATAAAAGTCTCATTCTCGATTCTCTTTCTCATTGTGAATCACTATGCAAGATTCTCATTCTCATTCTCGATTTTCATTCTTGTGTGGCAAGTTGAGCGTGTCGGCCTTGTTGGGAGAGCATGTGTGGGAGCACGCGACTTGGATTGGCGTGTGTGGGTTTTAAGTGGGCGAGCGCAGAGGACAAGCCTTGCAAGCA
>JAYMTA010001787.1:0-18671 GCA_036897625.1 Pelargonium cotyledonis
GGATACCACTGAATCGCCCCCGATCAAACGACTCAAGAGAGAATAAACCATCACCTAAAAAGTCATCATCATCATAACCTCGATGTCTAAACAAGCCACGATGGTTCCCCTCTATTACGTAATCCCCCAGTACTATTGCCCCTGGTGTAGTTGACACTATTGTGCTTATTACATCATTTCGCTCCCTCTCGCGCTCGAGCCTCTTCCATTTCTCTTCAAGAGCAGGGTCAACCGCTCGGGGCCGTGACAATGGGTGCTCTGTCTTAACATGTTTCCTCAGCTCTTTATAATTTCCAATGAATGTGCAGTTATCCTGCATGCAGGTTCTCTTCTTGGCATTGAGATATTTCCTAGCTTTTTCCACCACTGTCCAACCCTTCACCTGTCCTCGACAGAGTGGGCATAGAAGCTCTGAAACTTCAACTCTTTCATTAGGCAGTCCTGCACCCAAAGTGATGCTTAAATTGTCCACGGATGCATCCCAATCTTGTGCACATTGTATTTCAGTAACTTTGGTATAAGCCTTCTTGTATTGTTCTAGACAGTTGGAAAAGCGATGGCTAGTGGCACACATGTACGGACGGCACCCCTTGTTATAGGAGGAGCAAAGTAGGAGAACAGCATTGTGAGGGTACTCCATACAAACTGAACAGGTAGCAGCATCCCATTCTCTCTTCTCTGATGATTTTGCATGGTTCTTTTTGGAGTGAGTGTCTTTCAGAACCTTTGAAGAGCAAGACGGTAATTGGCATGCCTTGTGACACTGGGAATAAAGGTTACGTCTCCCCTTGTTAACTTTCGCCATTTAGCTGTCAGAGAGAGATACCCACTTTAGCAATGAAAAGATGTAATGTTGTAAGCGAGAAAGTCAACGAAGAGAATTGGCAACACCATGCAAATTGAAATACATATATTCGACTGCGGTCAAGAAACTACAAACCAAGAAAGATATATCATGAATATACTTTATATAGCATATAAATCACTGTTTGCTACTTCTTAACTACTTTTTACAAGGCATATAAATTATGCACAATCAAGTTTGTTCTCGATAAGCTAATGACCTCACACACGGTAGATAAGCTAACTAGTTAACCTCTAAGCACACTCACTCAACTGCTTAACACGGGGTCAATATGACCATGGTTGTTGAATCGAGATTCAAAGTGGGGATCGGAATGTGAATTTTATGAATAGGAATCAGTCGGAAGATTCAAGCACTATCACACAACTTTTTATTAGGGGATTATGATGAATTTATCAATTACTATTAGAAAAAAATAGTTTAAACTAAAACAAACAATTTAACATCTCAAAAATAATAAGTAATGGATTTTTCTACATACAAGTAGAGACAAATTTGAACTGATCTGATACGATCCACCTCTTATGACCCAACATATGTTAATCAGCCAAATCAAATTGGGAATTGGGAAGAATTGGCTGGTTCTTTCCCAATTCTAAAGATTCAGCAGTGATTTTGGATCGTTTAGGGAGTGAATAGAATTGAAGCAGCAAAATCGAATAGGGAATTGGAGATTCTGAAGACCATGCATATGAAGCATGATACACTTTGCAATGTTTAAACAATCAGTTCCCTTATAATGCACTCACAGCTTATACTATCAGAAATAACTCGTACTTTGTTGTTTCCAAAAAGACAAAATTTACAATTAAACCATGAATTTGATTCATCTCAAGTTCTGGCACTAGCACATCCAGACTACTACCTTGCTCTAGAACCCAACCCATACAACCTAACCCATCTCATGTATTAGCTCACAGACATGAAAATAAATTATGAAGCTGGTTAAGGATTTTAATCTTGCCCTCACTAAATACTAGAGTACCACAAACTAAGCAGAAAAGCCACATGTCAACTGTTCAAATGCATGATTTTACCAATCTAACTGCCAATAACTAAATATACAAAAGGAGCCCTGAGAACTTTTTGATATAACATAATGCCAATTTAACTCCTATGACAAAAGGCTATAGGATTATTTTAATGGTTAAACTCACTATTGATCCTTCAACTATCATATCTCAACATTTAGCATCCCAAAATCAATTCTAAAATTTAACCAACCATTTAACTTCTATATAGTCTCATAATGGAGGTTAAGGGGTGCAAAAATGGAGATAAAATAGAAGTTAAATATTTTTTTGACCAACGGTGATGAGATTGTATAGTATAAGAATCAATGGTGATTTTAAAAATAGTTGGAGGATCAATTACAATACGCGAGTATAGTTGGAGGGTCGTTTATAACATTCACCCTTATTTTATAACACAATCAGAGGTAAAATGATGTGCCGAACATGGCAACTCCACAAAGTGTATACACAAGAACACAGCAATAATGGATGAATTTGTAGCATGAAGCATATGTATGTATACAAACACATCAGTATGAGGAAAAGAGGATTTGCAATGGCAGAGCAATAATTGGAGCAGTCCAAGCTAGATGGATGTAGTTTTGGCTTGTGTTGCACCGATCTTAGCACAACCCCGTCGCATATATATATATATTTGAAAGCATAGAGGAACATAGTCCTAAATTAATACTTGCAAGAAATTTTCAAGCCAAAATGTTGACATCTCACAATCTGGCACATTTTATTCTTAATATGGATGAATTCTTTAATAACTGTCCAAATGAGTACTGACACAAGTGGACATGAGAGTATGTCTTGAAGTGCCCGAACATAACACTTTCAACTACAAGTGCCATATAAATCATGGCTCAGAGACTGATAATCATCACTAAGGCATCGAATAGAAAACAACTATTCTAAAAATATTAACCCTGTGTATTCCTATATGCACTCAAGTGCAATTACAAGTACTTGTCTTCTCTACTTTGATCTTGCTTTCTCAATTCTCACTTTTAATTGCATTCACGCCTAATCTCTAGAGGGCCCTAGCGCCTCACACCTTTTAAAACACTAGTGCATAGGTTACTTCGTTTTTTGTTTTAAATATATATAAAAAAATGGGATCTTTGCCCCAATCCAACTCTATAACATTGGGCTAAAGAGAGGGAAAAAAAACTGTTTTAAATAAGATTTGAGGGTATAGGAAATAATACTAATACAGAGGGCCGGGGGCTGGGATAATTTTCTTCATCGTATGAAGGAAATAAACGCAATAATGGGTTTAGAAACTCAATCCTCCATTGAAATTGTACGTTAGATAAGACCTTATAATAAATATCATAATCCAATCAACTTCTCTATCCACACAATCAAACACAGCCTATAGAATTCTACTGTCAATAAAATCGAAGCTCGAAACTGCATATAATCATTCAACTTCAAGATCAAGCATTACAGTCCAATACATATTGTGCTCTAGTTCATGCTTACCTCTTTATAATCAAATGAAGACCTGGCAATACGAATCAAAGTAAATGAAGAAAACCATTGAAAATAACATTGTGCCTACAACCAACTGATCTTGCAGTATGAATGATTTTGAAAGTCACCTACCTATGAGTAGCTACTGCTAGTAATTTAACTTCTGTTGCAGTATAATAACTAGAAGTGTTACAAGACATCAAAGCCATACGGCACAAATAAACAAGGTGCTAGTTAGATTCCATCAATGCTCAGTCAGGTTAGATACTTAGATTGAGTCCAAAACTGCCTAACTTAACAAGGCCAATCTTTGAAGACTTATAAAGAGAACTAAGCTTTTTTTTCAGAATAAATGAAACGCTGGTAAATATCAAATGATGTGACTAATAAAGCATGAATATCAGTTGGTTGCAGTCAACTGTTATATAACAACTAATTCCCAGTCAAAGGTTTATGGTAGCATTTCTATCGAACACACTACATTACAACAGAGGATTGTACATGATATTAGTTAAGTTTCGCTATGAGAGCAGAGAATCCTTTACACTGGGCGTTAAATTTTACGTCCATTATCCATTGACCAATGGATCAAGATATGTAAACTCTTAAACCTATAAATTCCCTATTCCTTTTATGCCTTGTCGAATGGAATACATTTTCTATTAAATACAAAAAATAATATGCAACATGCACCTATTCTCCTCACTCTATCTACGAATATCCGTTTTGTTTCAGATAGTCATTTCCCATACCTTGTTTATGTTTCAAATTGGGAAATGAAATAGATTCAACTAGCACAGATTTACGTAAATTGTTGAAGATATAGTCGAGTAGGAATTGTAGTTATTGTTCCTTTTTATATTGAAGTAGGATTGTCTTAAGCACCCTCTAAATTCATGGTAAACTTCATTGAATCAATTTCATCAGATGAGACTCAGGCTGATTAGGATCCGGAGGGAGAAAGTTGAGTTCACCTACAAATTGTGTCACACCTGTTTATGTACTTACTAAGACCACCTATAAAGTACTGATTTTTATTTAACAAAGTGCGAACATATATTGATAGCTTGATCAAGACACACCCAAACTTTCAGGTTAATAACAAGGATAGGACTTCGGTACATTATTCCAGAAAGTGAATTAAAACTGAAGTTCCTACACAAAATGCAGATGAGGCAATCGGATCAAACACAAACCCTAAAACTGAGCTTGGAGATTAACGAAAAGCCGTTCCAGAATACATCGACACGAGAAAAGAAAAGGTAAAACGGTGAAGCAAACAAAAAAAACAATAGTGAAATATATAATCCTCGAGAACGGAGAGATTGAATCGGAATCGAACATACCTGGAATTAGTGAAAATGATGCAACGGCGATCAGAGATTGGAGTGTGACAAAGAAGAGAAGATCGAGAAGTGCGGAGATGTCGGCGCTGAAAATGGCCGCGGATTGCGAGCGAGTGGGCTCTCTCTGTGATTGGCTTCAACGACACTGTGACGCATCATATCATATGTACTTTCCTCTCCAGATAGAAAGAAGATCCGATCCAGTGCTTGGGTTAACTACTTAACTTAACCCGACTCGGTTTTTTTAATGTTTTTTTTCTCTAGCCATTTTACATTTTGGTACTAAGAATATTTTAAAATGTCCACTAAAAGAAAAAGAATATTTGCATGAACTTTTTTATATACTTTAGAAAGAAAAGAAAAAAAAAAAGGGCTTTCTCTCGTGGTGAGAGTTCCGCTACCTAGGGTTTGGCGGCGTGTGAAATAGGGGATCGGAGAAGTACTCAGGCGAGGCAGCGTGCAGTTGTGAGTTGGGTCAGTTGGTGCTGGATGGACCGAGAAGCGGTGGACGGCGGGTGAAGAAGAGTTCCGATTGGGGTTTTGAAGGTTGGGCTAAGAGACGGGTTGGGATCCGCAGGAACGAAGGCAATCGGCGTGTTCCGAGGACGGCGATGAGACAGGCGTGTCGGCGGACGGCAACACAAGGTCCAGGAGGGGTGGCCCTGCTTGGTTTGGGATAGTGAGGTATTCCACCATTGGAGCACAGCGGTGAGATCGGGGCCGGATCAACCATGGGAGTCGGCGGCAGCTGCTGTGGTGGAGTCGTATATCGCGTTGTGATGAGCAGGAGACGAGTATAAGGGAGACGGTTGTTTTCAAGCGGAAAAGGGTGGTCGGCAATGGAGGGGAGGTGATAAGGTATCGGCGAACAAGGAAGGGTCGGGTCATGGGGTTGGAGGACCCCAGGACGACGGTTTGATGGCTTGATTCAAGGTAGTCGGCTCCGTTGGTGGACTGGGTCACGAGCGCCTTGGCTTTAGGTTCCAGTCTAACTTAGGTTGACTGAACGGGGGGGAGGTGCGTACACTCGGGCCCCTATTTTTTGTCTTCTAAGCTTTCTCTCTGATTGGGCACCTAGGCTTCGATTTTAATTTTTTGTCTTAGTCGGTTTTAGTTTGTCAGTTGGCTTCCGCTCATTCATTAATAAAGTGTTATAGTTACCCGCTCAATAAAAAAAGAATATTTAAAAATGTCAAATTTGTAAGTTAAAAAAAATGTCAAATTAGTACTTACATTAAAAGTCATATAAATTACATACATCTTATTGTCTATGTAGCTTATACACATAATTCATAAGTGATGTATAATTTTTCTCAAAATTTAGTTGTTGTTCTTTTTTTAGCCGAACAATCCGAAGATTTTTATTGAAGATAACTGAAGTTACAGCCTAGGAAAACTGAAACTCGAGACCAGGCAAATATTTAGAAGTCCAAAACAATGAACCCTCAAAATTTAGTTGTTAGTGTAAATAAAACTGTGAAGGCATATATTTACATACTCATTTGTATAATAAAGTTTGTGGATTTAAAATATGACAAACTGTATTTAACTAAATTTTATTATAGCAAATAACATATTCCATCATCTGCCTAGAATGTCTCTAGGGAGAGCAGGTTAGCGGTTAGGGTTTCTTAGGGTGTTGTTTCTGGCAACATAGCAGTCGCTCTATCCATCTCTTGAGGGTATTGTCTTGGAGGGCAAGTTTTGGGGCGGCTAGGGTTTTCTTAGGGTGTTTTTCCGGTAGCATACAGGCAGCGGCTTTGGTATTGGCTCTAATTGTTTTTTTTTTATTAAGAGCTTCTCCGTTTTCTCACCCAATCCTTTGTGCGGCAACTGAGTAAGCGGGAGGCAACAAATTTTTTTGGAAAATTTGAAACATGGACGATGGCGGTGATGGTTTTAAACGAAGGGAACGGACAATCGGACAGGTCGGGTTCTCCTCGCGCTGAGGATGATGCTTCAATGGAAGCCGTCGTTGTCGATGAGCTTCCACCTTCGACCATGGCAATGGCGTGCTGTTAGTGGCAGTGAGCCAGATCTGTTTTTTTTTTGGGGCGAGGGGGTGATGGGGGTTCTTTGTATCATTTTAATTTGTTGCAATTTGTGGGTATGTGCCAATTTGTTCATAAATTAATGAATCAAAACAAATAAAACATGACAAAAAAATTAATTTTCTAGCAAGTTTGAAGTTTTCAGCGAGAGTTTGAATTATCCGGTGAAAGCTTGAATTATCCGGCAAGAGTTTGAAGTTTCCAAGAGTGTTTTTGACTAATGAAGAAGAAAGTTAACATAAGTATTTAATAATTTAATACAGTCATGTGGATGGCACATGATGAGAGAGAGTAATTTTTCATTCAAGTTAACTGACAGAACAACGGTTGTAAAGTTCAGGATAACCCAAAGTTACAAAAAATATTTTAGAATTGTAAACTATAAAAGATGGTTGGTTCAAGGGTGTCATTTATAATTTCTCCTTGTTAATATCACAAGAGTGCCACGTAAAGAAATGAACGTTAAATGTAGGTCAATAAACACTATTCAATAACATCACACTAACACTTAACAATCAAAGTTAACAAATATAACAATAGTTTGCTATTATTTTATTTTATTTTTTATTTTTTTTTTAATGAAGGGAACAATAGTGTTACTAGTTTGTTTAGTATTTGAAAAACAAAAGGGTGGAGACATGAGAGAAGAGTCACCACCATTGCTTGCTCAAAAGCCCTCACCTTGGTTCCAATAGCAAGTGTAGTGTTTCTCTCGAGAAACTAATTGTATGGAGTTATCATGGGGAAAACCCCTTAGATCTTCAATAATACGTCTCTAGCTATCACCCTTATTAACACCTCTTTGTCTTGAATAGCCACACAACCTCTGCTCTCTACAGCGTGTTCTACGTTTCATCTTCGGCGGCTCTTGTCGCCAGAGAGGGCCTTTTCCCCTCCTCTTCCTCTGTTTAAACCCTCTCATTTATCCTCCTTTTTTTCTTGAATCCTTCTCTTATTAACTTAGCAAGCTTCCTTCAAATTCAATCTACCTTTTGCATTTCAAATCCAATCTACCATCTGCATTTCAACCGGAACAACCTCCAAACTTTACCAGATTCTAGAGCCATCACGATTCACCATTAGTTTCATCCCTCCAACATATCATTGTTGGCGCTGACGGTGCCGTTTCATCTCTATTGATGAATCTCTCATCATCAAGTCTCAAGTTTCATTATGGCTTCAACCGTTCGTCTTCTTCATGGTCTAAGTTAGTCGGCTATTCCAGATTTCAATCGCCAATCTTCAAGCTATAAGGTCTTTGTTACCAATTTTCTCAGATGTTTCTAGTTTCAATGGCTCTCATCGTTGTTGTTTCATCATCACCTGCAATTTTTTCATTATCAACTCAGTGTTTCTCACCAACACCAAGATTTTCAATTCAGTGCACCTCATCACCGACGCCAAGATTTTCAACTCAGAGTTCCTCAACTGTCGCGGTCTTCCGACATCTCTCCACGGCGAATCCGATTTGATTGTTCCGATTTCATCTTAGCACCTCGATTTCTCCTATGGTGCATTCAATGATTCTTTGGCATAGGGAACCTCATGTGACTCTTCCCAATCAATCAATGACGACTAGATTGCATTCAATGAATTTTTTTTTTGCATAGGGAACCTCATGTGTCTCATTTATGATATGTCTTGGGTCTCACGTACCCTCTCACTTTCAGTTTGATCATGATTTCAATATTGTATTCTCACATTTCATTGGAGCTATCTGATGCTCCTTTCACTGGTACTTTGTAATTCTTTATGGATTAATATACAAAGTACCGTTTGCCGATAAAAAAAAACATTGTCTTTATATTCTACACGTAAAATATAGATATTTTTATAGTAGAATTTTGAAAAGAGATACAAAATTTGAAGTGTTGTAAAGAATCAATTCTCCAATTTACATGCTAGCAAGCAAGCAAGTATCCAAGAAAATAAAAGTGTAAATCAAATACAGCAAGAAATCAAGTAATCTATGACTATGAGGTCAATAATTCAAGTAAAAAGATACAACACGTATCAACATATACAAGGTCGAGGATCTTCATCCTATGTATCAAAATGTTGAATTCCTCAATGTTTTTTTTTTTTTTTTTTTAAATTATGTAAGCAAGCCAAAAGTGTAATGCTACATGTTCCACCTTTTTAACTTCCCCAGCTAGAGTGTTTACATGGGAAAAGCATATAATAAAATTTGAAAATGATTTAGTGCCAGAAAAGAAAAGCATCACTAGGGCTCTACAGTAAGCTCGGCACCTTTGCCATCTTCTGGGTTGTCCAGTGAGGTCTCTGAACTAAGCACAGCACCATTACCATCTTCAGGGTTGTCCGGCGAGGTCTCTGAACTAAGCCCAGCACCATCTTCAGGATTTTCAGGTGAGGTTGTCTCTTTAAAGAATTCTTCGTCGGGATACATCTTCTCAAATAGCTGAAAGAGTAGAAGCAACGAAATCAACTCACCAATTGTAAATGTTACAGTGATTCACATACAACAATGGCATTAAGACCTTGAGAGGAAACATATCCATTAATGTGAAATCTTTTTTACAAGTAACATGCAAGCATGCTTATTCAATCAATTTGTTTTCACTTCTAAATGAGTTTGGGAGTTCAGATAATACAGGCTTCTTCAATTAAAAGGAAAGGAAATCACCAGAATACATATAAAAAATAAAAAACAAAAAATAAAAATAAAAACATTTTGTGGATTAAGATCAGAGTCAACATGATAATTCAGTAATTGCTGTATTATAAAGAGAGTTTAACAAAGATTCATGTTGAACAAAAACATCATACACGTTCATAAATAAAGCCAGATACCTCTCGCGTTGAATCCAACATATTATTGTAGTTAAGACTTCCATCTGGCATGGAAGCATAGCTGATAGGCCCACACTGACCCTGAAATTAATATAAATTGTATTAGATAGATCAAATTCACATATTTCCAGTATTCAACTTGAGCCACGAATTTTAAAATAGATAGATTTCTCAATCTAATAGGTAACATCAGATAACTTCTACTTTAAATGCATGATGGAAAGTATAAGGTATCAGCTCCCTAATAGAGCTCCAGCAGAAGGTGCGGAGTGAAGATCAAACCACAAGAAAAGATCCACTAAAACAGAAGAAGATGCAAAAAGTTTACCATTGTGAACTCCTGAACATATGTAGCACTCCAAAGTAAAATGGGTTTTACTTCTTCTGTATTCTCGTTTTCAATAGCGGAATTTATTTCTGAATTTCCTGAATCAGGGAGTGTAAAAATAGCTTTCATGGCTTCACTTAAAAACTTCTTTCCTTGTTTTGCATCCTCACATAAGACGGAAAGATACAACACAAACCTGTTCAAGTAAAAATGAAACAATGCCAACCCAAACATTACAAAGACTATATTCCAATCTGAAAATGGAAAACATCAACAAGCAAAGACAATTTTCATCAACCTCATGAATATTGAGTAGAATAAACTTACATGCCAGCAGGACAAACAGCTAAACTGCTACCAATCTGGAGAGCTCGAACAGATGTAACCTGCTCCGGGAGCAAAGCTACAGAGGAACAAAAAAGAGAGTAAAATATTAGTTTCCCTTTAACAAATGACAGGAATAGAACTTGATATGGAACTTACATCGAGGAGGGTATACAACCAACAAATTTGATACACCTGGCTTCAAAGAACTCCTTGTAATGCATATTCCTCTAGCCACCTTCCACTCAACATCTCTCAAGCAGCAATCTACGAGACTTCCTTGCAGATTCTCGGGTGTTGGCAATGGTGATAAAACTGTAAAAGATGGATCCAAAACCAGCTTTTGGCTGAATAAATCCTGACCAGAAGCTAATCTAACACCTTTATAATTCCCACTATCCTGCAAAGTTTCCAAGCAATGACAAAGATGATATCCATTTACACCTCACAAATAGCAATATCCGGTCCAGCAACAAAATAAGTTTGCCATGAAATCAATGAAATCATAGGAATATCAACATATGTACACACCTTGTCCACAAGTACAGCATTCACCGGCATTCGCAGAACCTGTATCATAGGAAGATTTATATGCAAATAAGTACTTGACAATACCGCAGCAGAGTATTTTCACTCCAAACGAATTCATATTAGCCCAATGGGAAATCATCACTGGCTAGATATATTTTAGATTTCTATTTATTTTTTCAGCAAAACTAAAATCTGATCTGGAGTGTGGATTATGAAAAAAAAGAACATATAGATTGTTATAGCCTTATAGCAATCCCACCAAATGCACGTAAAATATAATTCATTCAGTTAGTGAACCAAAAGAACAATTTTCTATTGAGTGTCTGCATTTAGATTAAACTTGTCGGATTTAAAAAGCCCTGGAAGATTGTTTTACTGGTTTGAGATTACCTCCAGTAAAAACATTCCAACTCAAATATATATGTGAATACTATGTATTGTCAGCGGTGTTTCCCATTCTTATCTTGCATACACCTTCCAAGGTATCACATCTCCATGTTCATCTCAAATACTTGCTCCAAGTTCCGACTATTACTAAAGCAAATACTGAGAATGCAATTGAATGCAACAAAAGTAAAAACACCCAAATAATTAGAACAAAGATGAAAATATGATAGAGAATAGTATAGCAAGCAAAATAAGTTCAAGAAAAAGTATAGGAAACACCAAAATCTCTGACATACTTTTTGTACAAACAAACAGTGTGTATTTCCCTATACAATACAGAAACTCACATAGATAGAACCTTTGACAGCTGCACGACGGCAAAATGCTTGCGGTAGTTCTCCTTGACCATAAATAGGGTATATCAAAGCTCCAAGTGCATTTTGAAACCTGAATAAGATTAGCAGTAAATTAGATGCTTGTGGCAAGCAAAGTAATTTGATTTCTAAAAAGAATTTTTTCGTTGGCTCAACAACCCTAGAGACCACAAACAATAATCTATGTAGCATGAATACACAAATAGAATATGTTGCAATACGTAATGAAAAAAATAATAAACAAATATAGATGATATACAGTAGGTATACTTGACATAAAACTAATTTAAATTAAAAATTATATACATACAAATATGAATGACATAAATACCATTATAGAGGATTTTATGTCTAAAACGAGTAAATAATGCACAAGTACCAACCAAATAAATTAACAAATAACAGAATCAATATATTACATAAAAATAAATAAATAAATAAATAAAAACTACTCAAGTAGAATTCTATTCAAACACAAATAGAACAAACTCACAAAACAATTATACACAACACAAAAATCAGATCAACCCTACGATTTCACCTTCTTGGTTTGCAGATTCACATTGATGAAAACATGTATTTGCTAACGTGTACTAACGGATTCATTACTGTATTTAATTTACTTTTTTACTTTCAATTCGTAAAATTACGTATCTAATATGTATCGGAAGCCTATTTTAGTGTATCCATATGTCATATGTATCCAAAACTGATACTCTACACTCATTGTCTTATCCGAGCATCACAGGTAACAAGTCTTGGTATGTACTGTCATGTATCATGTTATAACTTCAATGGGTCAATAAATCACCCCCACCCTCAAATCTGAACACACTATTAAAGTTGAATAAAAAAAGTGGTTTATGATACGTATTAAAGAGCCACATCATCGTACTTTTAATTGTAACATATTTTTCTTAATTATGAATCAACACATTTCCAAAATTAACATCGATTAAAAATCCTTTTATTGAACTCGTAAATGTTACACGAGCCCTAATAGAAAGTTATAAATAAGAAACTTAGAAAAGCTAACACAAGTTTCTACCACAAGTTATATGACTATGTAAACCCTAATTGAGAGGTATAAATAGATGTTTTATCGTTGATGTGTTGTAAGGTGTATGAAAAGATTAAGCTCACGTATGAATCGGTCAAGAAATATTGGAGGATGTTAAGCAGAGATGAGGTCAAAAGTGAGTTCTCTTCGAAATGAGGCGAAAGATTGTGAATTATTTGCATCCTTCTCGTTTTTTTCATATATTTTTTAATGTGTGAGTTATTGTTTAATTTTATATTTTGTATGAATATAATAGTGAATAAGTAGTTGAATATTATTAATACATATTGATTTAATTATTTATGTTATATTAATTTATTATAAATATGTTTTTATGTTCTGTGCAGCACACATCCTGTGCACGCTAAATATAATAGTAAATAAATCAAGTAAAGTTGCATCATTGTGTGTGTGTAGAAACTGCCATAAAAGTGAAACAGTACCAAACACTTTGTCATGAGTAGCCAATCAACTAGCTATGCTTGCATTTGATCTCTCTAACTCTAACATCTCCATGTTATGCTTTCATTAGACAAAATGAGAGATTTAACATAACGGTTATAGAATCTAAAAACTGCTTTGATAGAACTTTCCATTGGTAATAATTACTATGTTATTCACTTCATAGAATCATGAACAAACAAAATTTTTTGTTGAAAACCACTGCTCAAAGCGATGCAACTGTAGTGCCCACCAATGAATTAATGAAAACCTGAAGCAAGATTATAAAAGTTTCAATCCTTTAATATGCATCAAGACAGATCCAGTACCTGTCCAAAGTCATGCCTATGGGTGGAAAAGGGCAAACAGAACAAACACAAAACCCATGTCAATTGATGTTTGTTATGTATCTACTTGATAACTCTACAGACAACTAACCAAGAAAACTAGTGACTGCTCTTGGACTGCAACTAGAAGGATTATAGGAAATGAAAAGCCTTACTTCATTGCTCCTCTTGCAGAATTATGGGTCAAAAAAAGATGAACAATAATTTGTGCCCTCTTGACATTTTTCCAAAAAAAAAAAACAAAACAAAACAAAACTATGAATACCTCATGGTTTTCCAATCATGTTTACTATAACATTTTGTTCATTTATTCTATTATTCACAAATCTAACATGGTATTATAGCCTCTTGAACATCTATCTTGAGTCTCTTCAAGCTTCCATAACTCCAACAGCAACCTCGGGCTTCCACAATTCACATATAATTTTTCTTTCCTTATTTTTCGTTTCCCGCTGGTGTCCCCAAGCCCGCGGACCCAGAATTAATCTCAAAAGCTTCTATCTCTACAAGCAGGGACCTTTCTCAAGGATGTTTTATGAAAATACAAGGACTCGAGCTCGGAAAATATTGCTTAAGCTACTAGAGTTCATTCCCAAATTAGTTTTAAAATTTGATAATGGGGCAACAATAATGAGAGAGAACCTAGCACTCAACTACTCACTGATAAACACATTATTCAAGTAGCACATCTAGCACCAAAAATCAATATAATACATTGACAATGTAAACAAGCAGTAAAGATGAAATGAAAAGGGCAGAACTAACCTCCCTACTGATGCATGATAAAGGGCTAAACGATCAATTCCATCTTCTGTCTTCAGTACAAATTTACAAACATCCACATTTTCTTGGTCGTAATCTGCCATTGCAATTGCGTACAGAATAATCCTATGTCACAATGTAAAAATTAGAATCAGTACAATACAGCAGTAAAAGGAGTAATAAAAAGAAACAAAGCATTTACAAGGATACAATTCATCAATCAAAACATACGCTCCTCTACCAGGCCTAACAAATTACAAACACAAGATCACTTTACAATCACTTCCTTCTTCTCCTCTTAAGCATACCATGAATCTGCCATCTTGGTAATGTGAAGCCAAAGAAAAGAGCTTTACAAAATAATCTCCATAGAATGAAAATATTTTACTCATTATGCATCATTCATCCATGCTTCTCTCTAAAGGAAGAAAACTGAACAGGAATGTCCATGATCCCAACAATGCTCCAGCAATAAATGTTCAAAATTCAAACTAAATTACAATCAGTAGAAGCACCTTAACTCAAATAAATTGAAATCAGATAACTTAAAGTTTGGATCTTCATAGAGAATTTGAAAATAATGGTTAATGAAAATAATCAACTTGCAACTTGTGATGGACAAATAAACATCATTCAAATTTGAAAAACAGTGCATAGTTTTGTTATAATTCAAACTCAATCGAAAAATAAAGAAATGTCACTAACAGCTAGAGAAGGGCGATGCGATCTGTACGATTTTATCTTTGGTGGCAAGCGCATTTTCTTCAAGAAGTCAACGAACGGACTGGCCAAGTCCTCCTCCGAAATCCTTGGTCCATCTTCCTCACCAGTCGAACCGATATGCCCCTGAACGAGCTTGAAGAATTTCATCAACTGATTCTTCTCCAGCAGCGAGAGGCTCTTGTCTTTGAAAATCGCCGCCCGAGAATCCGGCACGTTCACCAATTTCCCGTTCTCACTACACAGGAAGCAAGCATCGACGCTTTTGAACTCCATGTACTGATTCGCACCCGATTTCAGTACAAGATCGATGGCCTTATCGGCGCAGAACAGAGCCCTGGGACCGGAAACGTCTAGATTGAACTTTCTAGAATGCTGTTCTACGATCTCCGGGGCATTAGGAGAGATTTCGACATCGGAGTAGAGGAGACGGGGGGTGAGATCTACGGCGGTGTAGTCCTGATCATCGGTGGGGGATGAGGATGGAGGGTCGGTATGGGAAGAATGAGAATTGAGGAAGGATTCGAGGTCCTGGAGGGTGAGAGAGGCGAAGGGGCTGCCATAGAAATGGTTGGGGTCGAGGTGGAGAACGGTTTTTCCAGCAGCGGAAGCGGAGGCGGCGATCACGGATTCGGGGAGGCCAGTGCCGATCACGATAAGGTCGAAGGTGGTAGGATCGATCGGGGGAGATGGAGGGATTTCGGCCATGGCGGCGCGTGAGATGAACTGCGAGTCAACTCAAAACAATGTTGGGCGCTGTTGCTGAAGCCTGAAGGGTTGCGCAGCTACTATGGGCCTCTCACTGAACTGGACTTCGTACTTTACTGGGCGGAATTTTTGTTAATGGGAAATGTAACTTCAAAGTAAAACATAAATCAAAACTAAATTTAAGCAAACTAAATTGACTAGAAATACAAAAAAAAGGGTCAAATATTCTATACTTTCCATTTTAGAATTGGCTCATATTTAGAGTTGTCAATGATTTTCCTCTCTGGACTTCCTAATTTTTACAACTTAGTCCACCTGCAACAACATGTTGCAACCGGACACGTGTGCATGGACTAACACCTCACCTTCCACTTCAACTGATCTAACCGCGAGCTGCTCCTCAAGTCCTCCCTCGACAGTCTCCATTAATCCAACTCATGAGCCTTGGCGAACTTGAGCTGTCAGGTTCGCCTAATGCAGGTTTTTTGGTTCGGCGGATTACTCATATATTTCTATCGCCTCCTCTATTGTCGTTGGATCCTCAAAATTTGTTATGTCTGTCGCTGCTAGCCCCTCCACTTGCCTACTCGCTTACTGCCCAGATGTGCCGGAAATAATATGCGTACAATTGAGAAATAGAACTTCCGCCTCCTTTGGCACTTGTAGCCGTCACGAACTCAAAAACCCTAGCCGCCTTTATGATGCCCTAGAAGCAATACACTTTATAGAGAGAATGATCATTAAGAAGAGAGGCTTTGAACTGGTATCAACACTCCAACGATGCTGACACTCTAACCACCAGATGCGCCGCCGCCGTCTCTACCACTTCTGAAAACCCTCGTGAACTTTGATACACGCTTATATTCAATGAATATATATGCACTATGATGACTAATCAAAAACTGCTCTGAGATAACATTTATATTAGGCGGATTTTCTTTGAAGAATTTTTTTAATTTTTTGAAAGATTCTTTGAAGCAAATATTAATTCCACCATTGTATATTTAATTGATTAGTGTTTTTTTTTTTTTTTTTTACAAAAAAAAACTAATATTATTACTTCAAATTATCAAATAACAAGAAAATAATTATGTAAGGGATTGACATCCAACCCAAGCTTTCAAATCTAATGTAGATAACACATACCAAACTAATACATGAGTTGGCCTATTTGCAGACTTCATTACCCCCCACATCACCATCAAACTAGTCATCATCGCCTCTACCACCCTAACTTCTTCTAACCTTTGCTATCCCACTTGACCACATCCCTAGGACCTGCCCTCGTCGTCTCACACCACCCAACTGCCACCCAGTCTCCCGTTTCTGATGACAATCGCGTCGCCAATCTTTATCATCAACTTTATTTTGGAGGCCGAACCAAACCCTCATCCCCTCTTGTCACCAACCTATTCCAGGGCTCAAGATAAACAACTATCTGGTAGCGAGCTCTTGCTTCGATAATAAATTAAAGTGATTTAGGGTTTTTGTTGTGGGAACGACAGAATTTACTTATACTGGTTTTGGGTGGTGGCTTTGCTTATCAATTTGATGGTCTTTAGATCAATCAACAATAGAGTAGTAGTAGGGGTCAGAAGCGATTATGGTTGGTGACACTATGAATGCAATGAATGTGTTGCCTTTAAGTGAAGATGGTGATGTTTTAGACTTCAGAAGCGTTGTAGTTTTGGCTACAAGTAAAGAGCCATCATATCAACCGTCGTCCTGGTTGTCGAATAAAAAGGTAGACCTGATGGTGGCTAGAAACGGTAGATAGAGGCCTTCAGGAGGTCGTCTAAAGTTTATTTCGATGGTGCACTCTCATAAAATATTAACAAAAATGGTGCATGATGAGTTGTTCGCGATAACTTAGGTAGAGTTTGGGTAGGGGTCAAGTCAGCAGGTCAAAGTTCGATGAGCTCCGATCGTGTTGGAGGTCATAGCAGTTTGGGAAGGTTTGGATTTGTTGGCGGTCTAGGGGTGGCATAAGGTCTCTATTAAGTCTGTTTCATTGGCAATTTTTCATTCTATGCAGGTTATAGGAGAGATTTCCGGTGCATTTGATTTGATTATTCTGGTTGGGGGAGTATTTTTGTGCCTTCGGTTTGATAGTTCAAGATATTTTAATTATTATGCCTCCGTTTGATAGTGTAGTACTTGGTAGGTCTGTGAATCAAATTATTCGTGCTTTAGTTAGGTACTTAGTCTCTTTACGAGGCTCATTTCAGTGTATTGATCTGCAACCGCCATTTTTATCTCTTCTGTATCAGCTACCACTTTGGTGTATAATGGTACTAGTTTTTTAACCCGGCAATGGCAATGCCCGGGTCTCTTTCTTAAAATCCTCACAAATCACTTTTATGTTGGTGTTGTTTAAATGGTCATCTTTGATACAGTTTTGTGAATATACGTAATATTAAATTATTTGAATTAAAACATATTTATATTTTTTAAACACAATTAATCAAAGTTCAAAAAAATAGTTAATAAAACGTATTATGTGTTGAGAGTGAGTTAAGTTAATAATAAATACCGCTTGCTTTTAAATGAAAAGAAGTTTACCAGAAATAACACATTATCAAATAATCACAACCATATTCACTTAACTGAATTTTTGAGTATACGACACTACTGAATCTAAATGATTCTAATGGCTAGGGCTGTGCAAAAAAAACCGCAAAACCGAAACCGAAATATTAGCAAACAAAAGTACACGTCATAATATTAGTAATGGCGATTAAATTTTAGCAAACAATTCATTTACTGAAATATTTTACTCTTTATATATATATAAATAATGAAATCTGAATATATGTAACAATGTAAATATATTAAAATACCACATTGTTGGTTGAATGTGCTTTCATGATTTGCACAATAGTACACGTCGTTTAAATTATGAATCAACCGAGGAGCTCACTCTCACAATTGGAACGTGTTTGCGTGATATTTTCATGCTATGAATTAATTTACGTCTATAAAAAATAACACATGATTTAGGCTCTTTATTATCTAAAATTTTATATAACAATAATGTATTTATCAAAATGCATTGTAAATGTTTTGTGATTAAATCTTTTACTTGTTAATGTTTTATAGGCATTATGCATTTATAATA
>JAYMTA010001788.1:0-18662 GCA_036897625.1 Pelargonium cotyledonis
TAGCCCGTGACCGGCCGCTCAGCCGCCCCCCCCACCACCGGCTCGCACCCGAAACGCAGTGCGTCTCGCATTCCCGACATGTCGCTTCCGTAATCAAACAAGCAATACTCGCTGCTCGCGAGCCTCTGTGCACAAATCTCCGGGTCACAAGGCTCCGACTCGACCAGAAATTCCGGATCACCCATCAGTTGCCCGGCCAAAGTTGACTCCTTTGACCCACCGTAGTGCCTGACGTAACCCAAATATTTGGCGCCAGTGCTTGACGGCGCGTGAATTGGATACGCGAGTGGGGGAGGGTTGAGAGGAGGCAGCGTGATGTCTTTGTGGGGAATAAAGTTACCGACGGGCGTGGGGAAACACGAAATCTGGACCGAATTTTTCTTCAACTCGACGAGATTCCGGTCCGATTCGTATCCGATACCTGCGCAAGAGACGTAAAAATGGTCGGCGCCGAGCGTGCGGTTCCAGTAGGGGAAGTCCGTCCGGAGACCCCGAATTACGCGAGAAATGGAGCGCGTGGAGAGGTGGGAGGGGAAGGGGACGAAGAAGAGGTGAGCTTGTTCCGGGTATTGGGTCAAGAAGGAGCTGTTTAGGAGGGAAGAGTAGAAGAGAGACTCGTGCGGAGTTGCGAAAGAGAAGGGCTTTTCAGGGGCGTAGATGAAGATTTTGAGAGTTTTGACCATATTTTGGTAATTTGGGAAGATGGTATTGGGCGAGAGGTAGGGTGATGAAGAATGAGTGGAATCAACTGTTGAGGAAAACAACAAAAGAACATAGAAGCAAGTGATTGCAGGACTGTACATCTTGAAGCTAAAGATTTGAGCTTTGGAGCTGAAAGTGTTGGTGCTTGCTAGAGGTTGAAGAAAGCAGATTGTCAAAATTTGCCGTTCTTCAAAGACAAAGCTCTAGTGATAAAAGAACAAAGTCCAAGGTTCTAGCTGACATGAAATGTGTGATGCCACGTGGGTTTGCAAATTATTTGTCCCATCACATGTTTTTTTGGCCTATAAAAGAAAATTAAAAGATCTAAACAAATTCTTGCACCTTGATGATTTGATCTAGTTCATGAACTTTTATTACTCTAATTTAAACATTTCTTATATTTCCATCACCTATGCCCTTTTGTTTGATAAGGGATGATCGTTCTTCTCTCCAATCATGGCATGTTTGTGATTTTCTTTGCCTGACCGCCATTCAAATCTTCATCTTTTAATGATTTCGGGTCGGGTGTGTCCTCTTCAATTTTCGCTTTTAATAGTAAAAAGATTTTTTTTTAATTAAAAAATTATTTGGTTGTCTCCATCTACCCCGTGTCTCCTCAACTTTTTCCTCTAAGGAGTTTGGTGTGGAGAAGAAAACTTTTCCCAAGCCTAGAGGTGCTTTTGATTTGTCCCTTACTTGTTCCTTATTTGGTGCTCGGTGCATATGCTCTAGGTTCCCATTGATTTTTGCTAGGACAAGTAATTTGAAACCGTCCGTCCGACCGACATTCCAAACTTGTGGGATTTTGATTTGCTTCCACATATTGTTGTTGTCTTTTGTGTCTAAGTTCACGTCGAATTCAGTAAATGATATTCCTTGCGTGTCCACCTTGTATTATTAAAAAATTTATTAGCAACTACCAACTTGCAAAACAAAGAGCATGATGTAGTTCATAATTTTTTCATTTATCTATAAAGATGACGATATAATATATTACGAATGCAATCCATACAAATTGGAGTGGGCATCTCATCCTAAGAGACACAACTTGACTCCAAAATAGAATGTCTAGCAACCCCATTCCCAAACCTACAAATGAAAACAAAACAAGGAATACCAATAATCCTTAACGACAAGGCCAGCTTTCTCAAATTATCAAAACATCACTCAAAGTCAATACCACATATACATCATCAAGTTTAAATTCTATGATTTTTCATCCATAAATGCAAACCCAATTCATTGCCTCGCTGAGGGCCATTGCCTCTACTGTCCGAGAGTCCTGCAATCTCAGCCACCGACAACATCCACCATCCTCGGAACGAACTGCCTAACCACCACTGCATTGATTATCACACATCAAACACTAGAAAATAAGTGAGCATCTCCAATGAGAATGTTAAGATAAGTTCTAAGAGCCTTAGAGTCACTCGATAGAGGTGCTAAGCACTACGTAATCAACCAAGTTGGTTGCTAAGCATTGGTGGGTAGTGAAGTCGGTTATCACGCTAGTCTCACACACTAGAGGTCCCCGGGCTCTGACAATTTTTATTTTTTTAAGGCCGAACACTGACCAATTGAAGATAGTCAGCCAATCAGAATCAAGCAACAGACACGTTTTCATGTGTTATGGTGGTGGCCAAACGCGAGAAACGGCGCGTGAAGAAAGTTCTCTCTCTACTCTCGTGATCGAGCCGAGCCTTTTACCTGACAGTTTCGTCCCTATCGAGCTTGGTGTTGCAGTTGCTTCGCTTCAAAACGACAAAAGCAAATTTTAGGGCTGAGTTTCGAAGCAGACAATCCAAATTCCAGCTCGAATCTCAGAATAAATTGATGACTTTGTAATCGGTCAAGTCTCCTCTCTGTCTCTCTCCCTGATCTGAATCCATGGACGAGACCTACGCCAACCTCCCGACTAGCCACCTGCTCGGTTCAGTTCCGGTAACTATTATTCGCTCCCTAATTTTCCCCTTTTCACATATTAATTTCAACATGCATTTACCATCCTTTCGATTGCTTTATTTCTGGATTGATTCTGTACAAAATTTTAGATTTTGCTATCTGATCTTGTCATGTGAGCGAGATCAGATTCACATTTTTAATTCTCTAGAATCTGTTTGTTTCCTGAGAAAATGACGAAAATGGAGGCAAAATAAATGTGAAAGTTTTGTTCTTTCTGGCTTGTTGTCGTTATAAGATAACTAGGGGCTAATCATAAGGAAACCCAGGCCAAATGATTGTTTTAGTTAAGCCAGAGGGTATTTGGAATCTCCATAATTTGTGACGCGAGAGATATTTGAGCTCACTAAGTTGGTTTTGAAGGAAAGATTTGGGTTTTGAACATTTTTCCTTGTTTCCTTTTTTTTTTTTTTTCATGTGTTGGTGAAGTCTATTTGATTAATAGTTTCAGACGTGTCGTTATAGTAATTCTCTTTTTGGTAGGTAACAAATGTTTGATTTATACGATTCATCTCAAGGGTTTTACTTGACTTAGTTCAGTTCTTACTTCATATGGTATTTGTATGAGTGATTGGTTAATTAATGACAAGACCAACATCCTTGGGAGCTCTTTTAACTCGAGTTACTGCAGCATATGCTAGGTCTACTTGCATTGCTATATGATAGGATTTTAGTTTATTTTCTAATTTCTACATATCGCTTGACAATTTTTGCACAGGCCGTTACTGAAGACAAAAGATTCACAATTGATGAAGGTATGTGGTGTCTTTGCCAATATGGCTATTGCAATGCTTTGTTACTTACACATATAATAGTGGCATCTTTTTATTCATGTATTTATGTCTTCCTAAAGCAATATTTTGGCTACCTTGCATTCAGTCCCTGATGCAGCAAACATGCAAATTTTTCCTCCCAACAGTGGAGGAGACAGAGGGAAGGGTTATCAATCTCCTGGAAGTCCAAGTGGTATGTTAAACATCAATATCGTAGAATATTATTGAAACTGTACACCTAAGAGTGGTCACCTGATGAACCAGTATAGGACCTAAATACATTTCCATCAAGATGCTCTGTTTAGTACTTGGCAATAGAAGTATATGCTCTTTTTAGTACTCATTTAGAGCAGATGTTACAATTTAGTTTGAACTGTAGCTTTTCTTTGCTAGGAAGCATAAAAATAATTGGTTTACAAAGAATTTCATCGGAGACATTGTATTTTCTTCCAAGTATTGTTTTTTTATTTGCATTGTAAACTTGGTGCTATTAATGGATTTGTCTTCCATTTATGCTGTGTTATGTACCATGACTTGTATGCTTATATACTTGCTTGGAAGTATGTCATGTTTCAATATTCTTATATCATTTGGAAATGGTGAACTTCACTATGGTTACTGTGTACACATCTATGTATAATAGCCTTAACAAGCATTTCAGAAAACGATTTTGATGCCTGGTAGCTTTGTTCAGCTTAAAGCTTCTCAAGTTTTCTCTACCTTTCTAACGTAACTAGTAAGTTGTCATGGAATCGATGTTGACTACTTCAAAAGCATAACAATTTTTTGTTCCTAGTATTAGTGTATTACAGTAATTACAGTTATATCGTATTTTTTTGTTATACAATGAATCCATTTGGAAAGGCTGCTACTTGACTTCACATTTAATGTCAATCTATGTTTTCGATGCAGAACAATTTGAACAACAGCCAACAAGTAACTGGAAGGGGATGTTTAGTGTCTCATCATACACACAATACTTCAATGTAGACACAGATGTTGTCTTAAACCGGATGATGAGTTCTCTGTATCCCACATCTGGGGATTTTTTCAGCAAAATTGATGCTAACCCTGACCTGTGAGTTCTACATTTTTGCCTGCTTGCATCTACATTAAATAAAGTAGGCAATAATACTCTTATGAAATTCTGGTTGAAGGGTAATTTCATATTTCCTTGCCGTCCTAACTCTTAATAACTGCTTGTAAGGGTCCTTCTGGGGTGTATACGGAGATGGTGAAATCTGAAGGTGCATAAATTAGACGTAAATATGTTAAATATTAGAAATCCAATAAGGTTATTATGTCATCCTGAAGGACTAGAGATTTGCGATAGCAATGTAATTTTAAGAAGGGGAACTGTTCATCTGATTAACTAGGATTGTTCACAACCTAATCAGTATGTCAAAACCACACCAATTAAATGCATTATTTTGTATGGATATTTTTATGGGATTATTAACTCTATATTTTCTTTCTGAAATGTTAGGTATGGGCTTATTTGGATCTCCACTACACTGGTATTTGTGCTAGCTGCTCTTGGAAACTGTGCTACATACCTCATGGAAAAACACACAGACAAGGTTTCTACATGGAGCTTTGATGTTGGCTATATGAATGTGGCAGCAGGTTCAGTCTATGGTTATGCAATTGTGGTACCTGTAGCGTATTATTTCTTGCTTCAGTACCTGGGATCAACTCCTAGCCTTGTTAGATTGTGGTGCATGTGGGGTTATTCTCTCTTCATATTTATTCTGAGCTCGGTAAGTAGTTGCGTTCTGCCCTCTCTCTCTCTCTCTCTCACACACACACACACACACGAATGCACCCATGGTACTCGTTGGAGATTTAGTAAATAACTGGAGTTCAAGGATTTGTAATACAATTTCCTTTTTTTATTTTCCATATGCTACTTCAAGTTTTATTACATGCGATTTAAAATTCCTACAATACCTTTTTTTTTTCCTGGAATATTTGCAGTTTCTGTTGGTTATCCCCGTTGAGTTCCTGAGGTGGATCATTATACTCCTGGCTGGTGGTGCCTCAGCTTGCTTTGTTGCTTTAAACCTCAGGTCTTACATTCAGGGGAATGATCTAACAGTGCTGGTGGTTTCTTCATTTTGCTTGCAAATGGCTTTGGCAATCTTCATCAAGGTCTGGTTCTTTGCATAAAGCTTCATTTGACTGACGTGGTCTATCAGTGCTGTCTCAAGTTTCATACTATATTACTTTCTCCGTTACTTTTATGTCTTTTTGGCAAGACATAAAGCGTAGTGGGTTTTCCTACATAGTACGTTTTGTAGGCTCGAGACTACTCACTAGCTAGGTTGGTGGAATTGTTGTAGTTCAATGTAGGTTTGAGACCTGCGTGGAAAGCAACTGAAAAAAGAAGTAAAAATGTTTTCCATTTTTGGAATTTTGTTGTGTTATCGTCATAGGTGGTTTGTGGAGTGGAGTGATTAGATAGAGTATTGTTGGCCTAGCAAGAGGAGAAGAACCGATGCAATACTGGTAGCTTTCACTTTGTCTTCTCTTCTGTTTTTTGTGTTTTGGTCTTTCGATATTGTAATATTTATCATTTGAACTTGGTTGTGTAAATACTCTCTAAATATACGTCTTCCCACATGACCTTTTAGTCTCTTTGTTCTTTACATTACGGTGCTATTTTTTCTAGTCTAAACTGGATGAACTCTGGGCAATTTAGCAGCTCATAGTTCTTTCTAAACGTGGTTGCATGCCTTTCTATGTATGGCTTATGGTAAGGGACCAATTGGCTCTTATGTTTTAGTTATCAGCTATTTGTTGGAAGATTTAGAAGTCTAGAATCGCAATTCGTCTTCAAGGGATTGCACATTCCCCTTAACCAAATTACGTCTAATATTCCTGAATGTCCACTTCAGGTATAAGAATTATTTGAAAACGAGCATTCACATTTCTATCTTGTTTGATGTGTAATGCATGAATTGCCAAAACTATCTCCAAAATAAGTTAGAATCATTGAATTGGTTGCAACAAGAATGCATAGGAACATATAAAGAAAGTTTACTCCTAACTAACTAAAAAAAATTGTACTCATTCTAAAATGTAAAGAGTATCGTTCATATTCTTGAATATCTCTTGTAAAACAAGATTGGACTCGGAAGGAAGAGCATTACGGATTCCAGCTGATCTAATGGATGCACCTACGAGGTTGATTGAACTCGGAATGCTCATTTTTTACAATTTTTTTTTTCAAGAGCCGGGATGAACAAAAATCAATCAACCTGGCTTGCAATAAATTTAAACAATTTTAAAAGTGTCCTTATTTAACTCAATAATTTTTGTTAAAAAAAAAATCAATCATCTTTAAATTACTTAAAAGCCCTCGTCTACAGTTTCAGTCAGTGACAGAGCACATTTTCTGATTGCAGATATTAAAAGGGCTTTCGAATTTGTGTATTGTCAGGAGGAAATTGAAAAATATTTATAATCCTTTCGTTTCAAAATGAGTATTTTGTTTGTTTAATTTTGTTATTTTAAAATGAGTGTTTTATTTTTATTTTTATGTTATTATATTAGTGTTTTTTTTATATTACCCTTATCACTTATGCATATAAATAAATTTGTACATAAATACACATAGAGTGCTCATAAAAAAAAGTAAGTGTTATATTAAAAATACAATAAATTATCTTGTAATTTTTAATTTTTATAAATAAAAAAAAAATACACGTTTTAAAAAGGAGAAAGTATTTAATTGTTGATTAGTACAACAAAGCACAACACAACACATATTCCACTTCCTCGGAATCAAAATCTAAAACCCTATAAATTAAATATTACCAACTGTAGCCGAAGCCAACCGTTCCGCGTGCCGTTCCGGGCCGATTGGCGTCATCAATCACTAGTCTCCACCGAGTCCCCGACCGACCTGGCTAACTGAGTTAACATGGATCGCTCCCGAGCTTTTCTCAAGGACGTCAAGCGCATTGTTGTCAAGGTTCATTTTCTGTCTTTACTTTCACTTCCATTAGTGCCGTTTCATTGTTCATCGATGGTTTTTTTTCTTGTTGTTACACTATTGCATATATATATTTGCATGCACAAACAAACTGAGTCAATTCCTAGAAAATGTGAAGATTTGAATTGTGTTTGAAGGTTGGCACAGCCGTGGTAACGAGAGGTGATGGAAGATTGGCGCTTGGGAGATTGGGAGCCCTCTGTGAACAGGTATATATATATTTGCTGCTCCTGCTAAGCCATTTGTGCTTATTAGTTACTTACTTATAATATGAAGTGACCTCTTAAATTAAGCATTTCTCTACCTGAAATTTTGTTGTTTTTATTTGCCAGTGCACATGACTAATTAATTATTTGCAACAATGTAGATTAAGGAATTGAATGCACAAGGTTATGAGGTTATCTTGGTGTCATCAGGTGCTGTTGGCCTTGGTCGCCAAAGACTTAAATATCGCAAATTAGTCAACAGCAGGTACTTTTTCTCTATTTGTTGCTGTTCTCATTGTCGCTGAATTGGTTGGAAATTGAATATTGTGCAGTTCTATATGTTGATGTATTTGACATTATTGCTTGTGCATTATTACTAGACAAACCTGAGAAGGATGCTTGATAAGAGAGTAATATGCGTATATTTCTACTTTGTTGTTCTATTTTTTTATTTAAATTATGTTTGTGAAGCCTTTCTGATGGACTACTTTAATAATTTTATTTAAATATTCATTGCTTTTGAGCCAAATAGAGACTTGAAACCAGCATTTATAGATGTCCATAAAGAATATTTTGATTTTAAAAATCTGACTGGAAGGTTTATTTGATTTCTCGTCTATTTGGCTGCTTATACTTGATTATTGATTTATTTGGGTGTTCATCCAGCTTTGCTGATCTACAAAAACCACAAGGTGAAATAGATGGAAAGGCATGTGCAGCCGTTGGACAAAATAGTCTCATGGCTCTTTATGATACACTGTTTGGTCAGGTATTTAAGATTACTTGGCTTCTTGTTTATCCACTTTGCAATTAAATTTGAGTCTGATAAGTACCTTACACACTTTTTTTTTATTACCCTCAGTGTTATGCTGTTTCTTATTATTAGAAACCACCTGTCATTTCTCCTATATGTAATGGAGCTTAATTCCTTTTTATTTTAATTATAATGCAGCTGGATATCACATCAGCTCAACTTCTAGTGACAGATAGTGATTTTAGAGACAAGGATTTCAGAAGTCGACTTACCAAGACAGTAGAATCATTATTGGATCTTAAGGTTATCCCCATATTTAATGAAAATGATGCAATCAGTACCAGAAAGGCTCCATATGAGGTGTGAAATCTTCTTTGTTCTCTCTGTTCTTGGGCTTATCTTTCCTATGTTTATTTAATATAAAAGGTCACATGCTGTTCTCTACCATCAGCTTGTGCCAAGAAGTAGAATACAGTATGTCATGAGCTATTGAGACTGTCGTTGTAATTAGACGTCAATGTTCAAGCTGTAGAAAAAACTGGACATGCTCAGCACACATTTTAAAGGAAGTCTGATTTCTATTTTGTTTGAGCATACTGACTACATTATCTTCTTGTTGTAGCCAGCCCTTCCATTCAATTCCCATTAGAAAAATGAGTAAATGAACAAGAAAAAAAAAATTAACTCATTAGTATTGATTTTATGTGTTATGTAGGTGGCTTTTGCTGAGTGAGGTGAATGTATGCTCACCCACCTATACACTAGAAGAGGGGTACTTTTTATTTGTTTATTTAGCTGGGAATAGGTGGTTAGGTATGGTCTCTGGGACTGACACATGCAATCATTTCCTTTCATTATAGAAACGTGGAATTTTATGTCTTTCTGGAGGGTTAATTACATGTTTTGTGGAGGGTCTGTTTCTTGTATGTTTTCTCATTCAATGTGGCGTTAACTATTTTTCACATTTCTGATAAAGGACATACATTGCAGGATTCATCTGGTATATTTTGGGATAATGACAGCTTAGCAGCTCTACTGGCTCTAGAGCTAAATGCTGATCTTCTCGTCCTATTGAGTGATGTAGATGGTCTTTACAGTGGCCCTCCTAATGACCCACATTCAAAATTAATCCATACATACATTAAGGAGATGCATCAGGGTGAAATTACTTTTGGAGATAAATCCAGGGTGGGTAGAGGAGGTATGACTGCCAAAGTAAAAGCTGCTGTTGGTGCAGCTGATGCTGGCATCCCTGTTGTTATTACCAGGTATGCTACTTAGCTTTTAAGGCTGTCTTCCTTTGGTTGGTTTAACATGGAGAAATTTTGGTACTTAAAAGGAACTTGTTGAATTATTTTTGTATAAATTTAGCAGCATTGCTATGCAAATCATGTTGGTTATCGACCTTAACCATGATGCCAGTTTAAGCAGTCAGCATTGTCTTGGTTCTCCAATAATCCTCTTGTTGCTCCTTCTGTAGTGGGTTTGCCGGTGGAAATATTATCAAAGTCCTTCATGGGGAAGGTATCGGTACCCTCTTTCATAAAGACGCACATTTATGGGCTCCAGTTGCTGATGTTGGTGCTCGTGAGATGGCAGTCGCAGCGAGGGAAGGTTCCAGGCGCCTTCAGGTAGCTACACGTCACATTGCTCAATGGTTATAACAAGATTAGTTTTTCTGTACCGCGGTTGAAATGCCTTTCTTTTGCAAACAAGGTCTTATTTGTTTTCAAAGTTCCCAATATCCATTCTTTTTTGCACCTTAACTGTTTTAGTCGTTCTGGTTTTACAGGCCCTGTCTTCGGAAGATAGGAACAAAATTTTGCTTGGCATAGCCGATGCTTTAGAAGCAAATGAAAAACTGATAATTGCTGAAAACGAAGCTGATCTGGCTGCTGCAGAACAGGCGGGATATGAAAAACCCTTACTATCTCGGCTGGCATTGAAGCCTAGAAAGGCAAGATAGTGTTGAGTTATTAAATTTTTATTTCATTTGGATTAATCATTATAAGTTACTGTTGTAACATGTAGTTTTTGGTTTATATCTAGCTCAATTTAATTAAGGTCTAGTTTGCTTTACAGATTTCAAGCCTCGCTAACTCGATCCGTAAACTGGCAAACATGGAAGATCCTATTGGCCGTGTTACGAAGAGAACTGAGGTAAGGACAGGGTTTTAAGCACACATACCAGGTTTGTGATATTATGAAACACCTGCAAGGCTGCAACTTAAGCATTTTAAGCCATTTTTAGGACCTGTGTCCCTTTTTTATTTGTTTGCTGTTTGTTTATCTAGAATTTAAGTGAATTTTCTACTGTTACTTTTTACAGAATACATAGCCAAACTATTTTTATTTTATAGATAGAGACACATGTTTTGCAATTTTTTACTGAAAGTATCTCTCATTCTATACTAAGATGGCGATTGCCTTTTTGGACCATCTATTATATGTTTTATAAATTACAATTATTTTCTGTTGTGTAATCTTTCTTTGATGTTTCTGATTATAATTCTTGTTCAGCTAGCTGATGGACTCTTCTTAGACAAAACATCATCTCCCTTGGGTGTTCTCTTGATTATTTTTGAGTCTCGACCTGATGCGCTAGTACAGGTATAAATAGTATTACATTTTCAAAATAAATAGTACTCTCTCCATCTTGGGCGAGTGTCTTGTTTCTCTAGCATTTTTATCCCAAAAATGACTGCCCTCTTTTCTTTTTGGGAAGTTAGTCTTGTATGTATTACCAATAGAATCCCTATTGTTAGTTAGTATTCTTTGAGTTTGTGACAACACATGTTTATGGGGTTACAAAGGAAAATGTACAACACTAACTAACTTCTCCTTAATTTTTCTCAAAATGGAAATCAAGACACCCATTTTGGGATGGAATGAGTATTACACATTTCTTCTATTTCTCTATTGACTTATATGTGTTAAATTTCAAATAGTTTGATATTGTGCTAAATGTAAAGCTTTTTTCTTCCACTACAAAAAGGTCGAGCCTATTAGTAGAGTTTGGCTTTTGCCACATATGTAGCTACTTTTTCTCATAATTTTCCAATGTTGAACTTTGTCATCACCACTTTCATCCCTTCTCCTCATGTGCGAGTCTCATATCTTTTTTCTTTGGCTCGACACGTGCACAATTGGGGTATTTTCAGCTCAACACATCCCTTCAAGTGTAGGCATTTTCCTTCCTTCATGGGATGATTGCAGGCATGTCCTTCTGCAAACTGACTGGGGACCTTGTGAGAAGGTTATAGAATTGGGTCGAAGCTTGAGTTAAAACTAACTATGATACCATGCTAAATTTCAATTAGTTTAATAATGGGTTACATGTAAAGGCTTGGGCTCGCACTACTCAAAGATCAGCCTAACTAGTAGAGTCTGACTTTCACCATTATATGAAGATATTTTTTCACATATTTCTCCAATGTGGACATTGTCAGCACCACTTTTATCAATATGATAACCTATGATGGGCTTGAATGTTAGGAGTGTATAATAATAAGTGGATAATGGTGTTTGTCTCTAAGTTTAATGCTTATTTTGATTGATCATGATAAGCTTTTGTTTTTTATTCATTTATATTTTGAATAGATTGCTTCATTAGCAATTCGAAGCGGGAATGGCCTTCTTTTAAAGGGAGGAAAGGAGGCTGGACGGTCAAATGAAATTCTGCACAAGGTTTCATATATTAGAATTAAATAAAACATAATGTATGCTTTTTAAATTATTTCCCAAGTTTTTATTAAACTATATCTTATCCATTACTATTCTTTCTTATTATACTTTTAGGTCATCACTGAAGCCATTCCAGATAGTGTTGGTGGAAAACTTATAGGACTAGTGACTTCAAGAGAAGAGATCCCTGATTTGCTTAAGGTTGGTATATTTAATAATTGGGACTGACTATTGGAATGTTTTTAAATGGTAAATGACTCAGCATATACATTTATTGTCCAGCTTGATGATGTAATTGATCTTGTGATCCCAAGAGGCAGCAATAAACTAGTTACTCAAATCAAGGAATCAACTAAGATACCTGTTTTGGGTCATGCTGGTAAGATATTGTTGTGCTCTTCGGATAATCTCTCATCTTTATGCCTGTCCAATTATGTACTTGTATAATGTGCTACCTAGATGGGATTTGCCATGTTTATGTTGATAAGTCTGCAAATATTGATACGGCTAAGCACATTGTGTTGGATGCAAAAGTCGATTATCCAGCTGCCTGTAATGCAATGGTAATTTCTTCTATTCCCGTTGTATATTATCTAATCATTCCATTTCTACCCCAACTTTGTTTGGAAATTGGCTTGGTGGTGATTGTTGATAATTTCTTCTTACTCCCTTTTTATATTATCTAATAATTCCATTCATACCCCGACTTTGTTTGGAAAGTGGCTGGGTGGCTGTTGATAACCCCATTCCTGATGTTTCTCTCGTTCATGCTCTTAGGAAACTCTACTTGTACACAAGGATTTGGTGCAGAATGGAGGGCTCAATCAGCTTGTTGACAGCCTTCGCACTGAAGGTATTGCATCTTATCCAATTATCTTTTTTGTATATCTCAGTCTGGCACTTATCATTCTTTCCTTATATTTGTATATCTCAACAGCGTCATATTTATATTTCTTTTATACTTGAAAGCCTCACCACAAGATCCTCAAATTTATTCCAGAAGTTAGATGGCACTATCAAGCACTAGTATGGGATAATTTGTTTTACTGTAGTATTGATTTATTGAGCAAAACATAATATAATGCAGCAACCTCCACTGGGCTACCCTTTATTGAGCAACACATATTATAGAGTAGTTTATTCACATGTGATTTTTGCAGGTGTTACACTATATGGTGGACCACAGGCAAGCTCCTTGCTGAATATTCCCAAAGCCCTATCGTTCCATCATGAGTACAGTTCATTGGCTTGCACTGTCGAAATTGTCAATGATGTACATGCAGCCATTGATCATATACATCAACATGGAAGGTACATTTAAATTAAAAATCATACCAAAATAGAATTAATACTAGTTTTCTCTCCCCATACTGAACAGCAACACTGTGACCATACATTTATTGTTTTCTTCCTCTCATTTTGTCAGTGCGCATACTGATTGCATCATAACAGAAGATCAGCAAGTTGCAGAAATATTTCTACATCAAGTGGACAGGTAGTAATACTCGAATGATGTAATTCATGAGCTTGTTTATTCGTTGTTATTTGTCTAGCTGAGCATGGTGCACTTTTATTTACTTATTTTGTTAATCTATTTTCGTCTTTGTGAACTTTTTGCTCTATCATGTTAATTGAATCATGATAATGAAGCACTTCACAAAGTGCTGTTTGATTATGCTGTTGCTTTTTGTTACTGCAAGAAAAATGGCAAAAGCAATACCAATGTGTTTAAACTCTGATCCTTTACATTCCAGTGCTGCTGTTTTCCACAATGCAAGCACACGATTTTGTGATGGGGCTCGATTTGGGCTGGGTGCAGAGGTAAAATATTCCCTCAAAATTATCCTGGAAACTGTAGACCAGGTTCAAGATCCTTTCTCTAATTTGGTTGTTTCTGTCCATTATCTGTATAGGTTGGAATAAGTACAAGTCGGATACATGCTCGTGGTCCAGTAGGCGTTGAAGGATTGTTAACGACAAGATGGTACAGTATACTAATATTTATATATGCTTCTTACAAATTCATCTTGTTAGTTTTTGCACCTTCAACATATGTGGTTCACTCAAATACCATCTCACGTATTGTTATAAATTATGAGGGATCATGTTATATCTATAGTTGGTTAAGGATTAAGAATCAAACATCTAGTTCACTTTATGCACATTAAAGATCTTAAAAGTCTTGAATTTTGACTTGTTTTGCTTTTACTGTCCTATTTACAGGATTCTGAGAGGAAGTGGACAAGTGGTGGATGGTGATAAAGCAATCATTTATACTCACAAGGCCCTAACCATTGATTCTTAATTGCTTGCCTATGAATTTGCTGAAAATCCTTCTCTTCCCTGTCCCCATTTAAGAGAGGGAATATAAATAAATTCAGTTGGAAAAAAAATGTTGTTTGTCACAAATTTTCCTGTACAAAGTGACGTGGCAGATATATATTTTACATTTTGTGTGGTTTAAAATAAGTTCAAACGTGTAACAACCTCGCATATACCGCCACGCTTTATGAATTTCTGGCCCTGAGAAGCCAAATTATGAGACATACTTTAAGCTCGGTGTATTATGATTCAACCAAGTAATCAATAAAATAATTGGTATGTAATGTTTAGTTAATGGATCCATCATTTTGTATAATATTTTGGACATTTAGCATACTATGGTTACTAAATCCTTCTCGTCCTTGTCCCATTCTTGAAGTGTGCGCATGCCAAAATCTTGCACATTAATGCGTAATCTTTGGTTGCGAGTTGCATGGAGGCAACAAATTCGTCGTAGATTCTGTTACATCGTGACCTCACGCCTAAGTGGAGAGTTTATCGCAGGAAGAATACGCTGAGTGTCTCTATCTAACTCATGCTCCTTTCCTCGATTCCTATGGACATTTCTTCGGAGTAAACTTTTTTGCGTTTGAAGTGCGAAGACAAGCAACATGCGTAATCTTTCTCGTCCATGAATGTAGCGCTTGTCGCTCCATGGTTGCTTGGAGTATGGGAAAAATTACTAGGGTGCTTTGTATTTGCATAGAAAGTACTTGTTAAAAACCAAATAAAAGGTTTTTTAGTTGATAGAACATATAAAACCACATTCATAAAAACCAATTCATGATTTGTTCCTTTCTACATACACAATGCTACTTCCATACCAACAACATCATGTTATGGCTTTTGTGCATAACAGGCACTGACCCTTCAAATACATTAAATTGAACATGATACTGGGGGCAGGGAAAGAGAAATGAACAAATTGAATTAAAGTACACTCTAAATGAGTTCTAGTTGTCTGAACACAATACCTGATCGATTCTCTTTCACATGACGATCTCTGGCTTCAAAATGCTAGACTTGATCTCTTTGTGGGGCAAAACCACACCCCCATTGCTGTATACTTCATCGCACACATGGACATCCTCTCCGAGAATAGTCATGTTCTCTACACGGGTCCATTGGCCAACAGTGGAGTGCCATCCAATGATGCTGCTGGAAATGCAAGCATGATTCTTGATGCGGACTCCACGCATGATTGTGCAGCGGGATAGTCTAACTCCCGATTCGATAACACAGCCAGGGCCAATCGCCACATCAGGGCCTATCAGACATCCCTCGCCAATTTTAGCAGTCTCGTCCACCAGAACGTTTCCAACAATGTTAGGGCCGGTGGCCAACTTGGGTGAAGCTCTTTTTCTCAGTGAGTCTAGGTAGAGTCTCAGCCCAGTAATGTAATCTCTTGGCTGTCCGACGTCCATCCAAAACCCTGGCAGGACCATTGCGAAGAGCTTTTTCTCTGCTGCAATCTTTGGGAAGATTTCTTTCTCAATTGAGGTGGGCCTTAGCTCAATCCGATCAAGAACTGATGGGTTCAACAGGTAGATTCCAGCATTAATTTTATTGCCAACAAATAATTTTGGTTTTTCAACAAACCTCTCAACTGTCCCTGTAGATTCTTCCATAACCACCACACCATATTTAGATGGCTCGTCCACCTAAAGAATAACAAAGTAAATTTCAATTAATGGAACTCTTTTTAGCTTAAAACCTTCCCTAAGAAGATTTAACAAAAATAATCACTGTTACCTTGGTCACCATAATGGAAGCCTCTCCTCCATGGGCTTTGTGGAATGAGATCATTTCCTTGAGTGGATACTCACTGATAACATCACTATTGAGGACAAAAAATGGCTCACCAGACTCATCTAACAATTTGTCCCTAGCCAAAGCCAGAGGACCAGCTGTGCCGAGTGGCTCGGTCTCTTGTGAGCAGGTGATCTTGATACCCAGCTTTGCCTCAAAGTCCTTCAAGAAGTTCAACATGACCTGTGGAGAGAAAAGATTATGTATAAGCATTCAATAAACTTCAGGTCCATCAATTTCTTTCAGTACTATAAGAGCATCTGCAGCAAAGAGAAGGAGCTCTATCAATTACTCAGTATTCTTACCTCTGGTTGGTAGTTGATGGCCAAAACCACTTCACTCACACCAATAGCTTTAAGAGCCTCTATCTGGGGAGAACAACAAGCATTAAATCATTAAATAAATGTCAAAAAATATCAATCCATGGCTAACACACACACACACACAGAAAATATGATAACTATAAGAGAGCAGCTACAGTTTATGTTGGAACTTGTACAGATGATCACCAAATTTCAGTGTTATCTATTTAAGCATACAGGTGAGGAGTCATTTCCATATGACAGTTACCTTCTGTGATTCTGTCCAATGATTTGAAGGGGGGAAAAAAGATAACAACAATCATAACTTCATGGAATAAAATTGGTACTGCTTACTGATCAAAAAAAAAAAAAACAACAATCATAACTAGAAGTCTAAAAGTCGATGATGCCGAATAGGAAGGGGATACTAGTTCAAGCAGACATACATAATCAAGTCTTTGAACGAACATCCCTCAGGCCTCAGCACCTAGGATTCTTTTTCAAATATAATGAAAATGAGCTGCTACTCAGTTCTAGTCTCAAACATGAATGATGAATATACTGAATGGAAGAAAGCAACATTATTTCTACTATGTAACTTACTAAAATAACATGATCAAAAGCTTTCCGGTTAATCGATGACATCAAAGATGCTACACACAGAGCCAGACACTTTCATTTGACTATGATGGAATATAAATTACACCACTAGAAAAGATGGAATGCTTATAATGTTACCTGATGCAAAATCATGGGCTTGTTGGCAAAATCAACAAGTGGCTTAGGAACACTAAGTGTCAATGGCCTCAACCGCGTTCCGAACCCTCCAACAAGAATAAGTGCCTTCATCTTGATCTGTCAACTGTTTTCCTGTGGATCTTGCAGTTAGAATACAAGCAGCAAATATGATCTAGAACATGTTTAGCAGATGAATCTTATTCTCTCTAATATCCATGACTAAAGAAGAATATTTAAAATCCTATGGACTCTACATAGATATTGTATATCTATATAGGTGATTAAGGAGCTCATATTCAACTCCTAATGCAAAGCATTAGACTTTGAGCACATGTCATATAATGAATCACAATGTTGAAAAGTAAGAAATAATGCATGCAAATGATCTAGCCAGTGATACGAAAACAATAAAATATGGCAATCAGTGTATGCATTCATTACCGAAATGTCAGAACATTGATAGATGTAGACTTTTAAGCTATAAATATTAATTTCAGTTTTTCTACCCAAAAGAAAAGGCCAATCAAAGTTACAAGTGGGGCTGAGAATCCATGACAATTATCAGCCTATTTACTTTCTTAAGACAAAGTGAGAAGAACGTAAAAGCACCTATATTGTAATCAAAACAAAACAACAATCCATTTTCAAAATAGTACGTTGTTGTGTATTGAAGTATTAACATCAATAATTTGATGGGCTACACAGATCTAGCCGCACCATTCAACTTAACTCAGCCTCATTTCTATATAATACTTGTTCTCTTGGAAACCAAAGAATCCTTATCTCTATTGAGTGAAATCCAGGTCCACATAAAAGTTCAAAAGTAACAAATCTGTGTGTTTTATAACATAATTATGTATTGAACCCAAAAAACAAAGCAAAAAAATGCCTCCAACCATTAAGCTATAAAATAACATGAGATTCTTCCAGAGCTAAAGACAAGAAGCAGCAAATGAGAGTTTTCTGTTACAATCCTTTCATCTATAAAGTGGACAAGTCGCTGGCCATTTCACACAAGATCACTAGTAGTAAGTGTGACTCAATAATAAGAAGTGCTTATTTAAGTGAAAAATGACTGGACACGGCAGTATTAAATTGACAGATCTAAAACCACAACAACAAAAAATGCTCAAACAAGAAAACAGAGTAAAAAAAAACGAATTTAACGTAGAACTCGCTGTTACACTCAAAATCAACACCGCATTGTCACATTTATATGGTGAGATTCGTCACGAAGCTCACAAAATATATTTATAAAAAACTCTCAAAAACGTCAGATAATCAAAACAATACAGATCCATCAAACAGGAAAAAAAGAAACTCGTGACATCGATGAAGATTTTGTAATCGGAAACGCAAGTACCTTTAGCTCGCCGGATCAAAACCCCTCGGAACCTCAATTCAGGCGAGTGCGAG
>JAYMTA010001789.1:0-18661 GCA_036897625.1 Pelargonium cotyledonis
AAAGTTATATGAACCAAAAAAAAATGATGTCAATCGGACATCCGAGCGCGAAGACATGAATTTTTAAAGTTTAGATCGTAAAATAAAAAGTGACATAACGGTAAAACGGACGGAACATGACGGAAGGTACGATCGGGGTTCATTTTCAAATAGTAGATGTACTAATTCAGTCCATTTCAAAATAATGGTACTAATTCGGTCCATTATTGATAGTACAGGTACCCCTGAAGTAATTAATCCTATTATATAATTAGGGCACTAAAAGTTATTATCCATGTTGTCAAATTCATAAATGAGCAGTTCAACAACAAAATTCATTACTCACATTTTAGATATGTCCAGATTCATGGTTTAGTGTTTGTTTGCTAGTTAAGCTACCTTCAATGACATTTATTGTTTCATAAATTAAAGACAGTTTATAGTTTTATCAAAACTGTGGGTGAAACCCAAAATTCATTTATAGAGTTATGATAGTAATATTATTGATATTAGTATATAACTATTTTTTTAAAAAAATAAGAAAGAGAAAACTTCTTTTCTTTTAATAAAATGAACAAATTATATTATAGACATGTGCTTTTTCACTCTCCGGGCATGTATTTGCAACTATCTCGTCAACGATATTGCTAACAATAACAACTGATATCTATTTGTAAGTGTCTTAAATATATGTAAAATACGTGTACTTGAAATACACTAAACATAAGAAAATTAGATGGAGATCATTTTCAGGACATTATGTTCATAATGTGAACACAACACCACAGTCTCTCATGGGAAGATTCTGTGTTTGGTCTTTCTTGTGCTATTTATGTGTAGGTGGGGCTCCACAGACACCTCTTCCACCATCTTCTCCAACTTCTATTTTTAAGAATTTGATCATGAATTTAGCATACATTAACTTCAAGGGGATGATCTAGCCGTTAAAGCTTAAAACAATCTGCTCTCTTTATTTACATGAGATCAAATATCAAAATTTGATATGAGAGGTATGATTTTTAAGATCGTCCGATGAGAAAAAAGTCACAATACCGCTTTGCAGTTCGATTAGTTGTTTAAAAATAAAATTTGGATAAGTATCATAGGGGATTAAGACGATCCAAAAACAAATCTTAAAAAGAGAGTCTTAAACATTAAGAAAACAAATACATTGAAAGAACATCCAAAATGTCTCCAAATTAAGTAGACCAAAATTAAGGTAAAAATGTGTAGAGAAGCTACAAAACCGTCATAAATATCCTCAAGGATAACAAAATTTAAGGTTCCTATTCACAAATGGTTGAGGCCAAATATAGTTGATTATGGCGCGTCCCACTTTAATTTTAATGCCCTCTTACAATTTTGAGTTGTAAAACTTATTCCTTTACCTAATTCGTCTCATTTATTCGACTTTTTATCCAGTCAACAATCAACAAAAACTCGTAGAAAAATTGTATATAACAACTTAAAAATTTCAGTCACTCGTATTAACAAGTGATTAGTCTATTTAAGAATAAATGGGTACATTTTCATTTTCGTCCCCCTAATTTTATCTTTATTTTTTTAAAGGTGATTCTAAAATTCAGCTGAAATTGGCGTCTATAAATTTGGTGGGTAATAATCGTCATCATCTTCGTCAGGTAGTTGTAATGAAACTGGTGTACCAAACTGAACCACATGACCCATCTTCACTTTACAGTTTCTGAGGTCCCATGAAAATGGAGAGAGAAATAAATATCCCAACTCCTTTCCCTTTCCACACAAATATCAATCCCTGATTTTCAAAAAAATATTGCTGCTTGCTCAGCAAGAAAACGATAAGATTTGTCCACAGTACCTACACTCAAAAATCAATGCTTTATATAATCTTCTAGAGTTTCTTGAAGCTACGCAGAAAAAAACAATGTCTGATACCAAACCGATCAGCCCAAATTCGCCGCGTCTCTGCGACTACTGTGGAGACTCCATAGCTCTGCTCTACTGCCGAGCCGACTCGGCCAAGCTCTGCTTCACCTGCGACCGCGAGGTCCACTCCACGAACCAGCTCTTCTCCAGGCACACTCGCTCGCACCTCTGCGACTCCTGCGACTCGTCCCCGGCTTCGATCTTCTGCGAAACGGAGCGCTCTGTTTTCTGCCAGAACTGCGACTGGGAAAGGCACAACCTTTCGGCGTCGGCGGTGGCGAGCGGCGAGATTCACAACCGGAGGCCTCTTGAGGGATTCACTGGGTGTCCTTCTGTGTGCGAGTTGTTGTCGATTTTTGGGTTGGAGGGTACGGATTTGAAGGCTCTGCGGTCTGCTGGCAATGGCGGTGGTGTGGTTGAGGATGGGTTGGTGGGTTCTGGGCTTGATGGGTTCTCGGATATGTTCATTTGGGACACACCCAGTTTCGTTAGTCTCGATGATTTGATTGCTTCGACCGGTTCGGATCATAATTTTCAGGCTATGGGTGTTCCTCCTCTGCCCAAGGTAAGTACTTTATCATTTCAATTTAGGGTTTGAATCTGAAATATCTGTAATTGTTTATGTGTTCTTCCATTAGAGTTCCTCAATTTTGGTTGAGGTGTTTATTGGGGGTTTGATTGAACTTGACATATGGTGGGTGGTACATATTGCAACTGTTTTGTCAACTATTGTAATCTTGACTTGGTTCAGGATATTGTTGTTGAATCAGAATCGGAATGCTTCGTGCGGACACTACAAAGACGAAATGCTGCTTCAGCTTTGTGAATTGGCAAAGTTGGAACCCAATGCAGATATGGATTGTAAACCAGATATCCAATCCCTCGGAGCTGGGAAAAATCTGCAGCCTGGAAATATGCATGTGGATTGTACATATGAAGAAAAATATATCCCCGCTAATGAGGTGAATCTTCAAATTGGTTGATCATATCTAGCTTTTTTTTTTCTTTTTTTTTTTATATATTTTCATGAACATCATTAGTACTCTGCTTACCTGGAAATGTAGTTGTTATTACTTGTTATCTTCATTTACATAGTGATCTATGGCAATATGATGATCTGCTTTTGTCATTTCCATCCCGCCATATAGAGCATATATTTGACAGTCTCGTTTGCGAGCAGTCATTTTGAAGTTGGAAGAAGAGTGCGTACATGAAAGTTAGGTCACCAAAAAAAATCTTGGTATGGTAGCATGTGATACTTATGTGCTTCATGACGTGCTAGGTAATTTCTCTGTAATATGTAATGGATGTTAGCATTACTTTTTTCCCAAGATGTAAAGCACTGATTGATAATCTTATTTCTCAGATCACCCAAAGAACGTTTCAGTGTTCGATAGTATGTGATTTTATAGTGTGCCAGTTTGTGGCTTATGAATTCCGGTGTTAGATGATAGGACTCACTTTGTGCTATTGACTTTTCAGTTTAGCTTTTTAATAGAAAATTTTATGACTTCATGCATCAAACACAACATTGTAAGGTGATTAATTTTGTATCATGCAGGCAGGAATATTTCGGTTGTCTAGTGATAGAGTTGAAACCATGAACCAAGTGTTCCATCCATCTACATGTTTTAGAAGCTGCTGTGAGGAAAGTTCTGTGGTTCCTGAGAAAAATTCAGATTTTGTTGGCTGTGTGAGTCATGGCCAAGATAATCTTCATGAAGAGCAATCACAAAATCTCATAAATACCAAAGCCATTGTTTTTCCAAAACGTACTCCAAATGAGTTAACTGGCCAGGAGAGGGATTCTGCAATATCACGGTACAAGGAGAAGAAGAGAACAAGGAGGTATAAGGCTTTGTCTAATAACAAATGATCTTTACGTTCAATAATCTTGCATCCATCATTTGAAAAAAATTGTTTTAAACCAATAAAGTTTTTGGTTTAATTTAAACTGCTATCATGTATATGATGTATGTTTCCAAACTTTTTCTTTATACTGTTTCCATACTTTAAAACAGATGCTCTCTCTACAAAACAAGGCTTGGGTACTGTTTGGCATCAAATTAAGTTTTGTAAGATAAATTCACTTTAAGACAACGCTTTTCTGTTAGAATTATCATGAGACTAGATTTTACACATTGAAAAATTGTTATGGTGTCAAAGACAGCATGAATCACAACTTGTTGAAGATGACACGTTATCCTTTCTTAGGATCTCAAGGATCGTATAGTTTCATTCTTAAGTTTTAACAGTGATCATCTTTATTGATAAAGAAATTGAGAATTTCAGAGAAGAGTACTGTTTTCCAAATGGTTAATAAGGTTCAAAGATAGACATCAGCATGGCAAGGTAAATTACCCACATATATGTATTGGATAAGTAGCTCTAGTTCAGAAGCTGTCATGTTTCCTTGACATTTCATGTGTATCATCTTCTGGATCTTTCACTGACTTGTATGCCATGATAAACCTACAGGTATGATAAACATGTCAGATACGAATCTCGGAAGGCTCGAGCAGAAAGTAGGATCAGAATTAAGGGACGTTTTGCAAAGATGGATCAGTGAAATACTGGTATTTATCTGTCTGAATAATAATGTATATTGATATGAAACTGCAGATGTATACAACAACATTTCATATTGAAATTGAAAATCTTTACTTAGTATATTCAGATTCATAGTTGAACTGAACCCATTCTTTGCGTTGCTTGCTACTACAATTTTTATGTTGGGTGGGGAGGGAGGAACTAATGGTATCCTTTAAGGCCCAATAAAACTTTATGACTGATTGCATTGATGCATTCTCAATATGGGGTGCCTTTTCCCTGTTTTACTAACTTTTGGACTGCAAAATTCAATCAACTTGATTCTTTTAGTTAACCATGCGCTATATAGAATTTACAGGGTTCTCTTATTCTAAAACATTTGACGGGTCCAGACGCTCAATCTGGGATCTTTTTGCAAAATGTACCTCCGGTGTCGTGCCTGCAGCATTTTTGGATGCTTAAGCAACTTGATATTGATATTTCAGTTATCTTTTCGCATCAAACATGCACAGTAATTTGTTGTGGTATCTATGACCGTAAGAAGTCTCACAAGCATCCATATTGCTTGTCAATTGTGTTGAGCTGGCACTAACTATTTGGCATAAAGCTATGTTCATATATTCTTTTTGTTATGATGGTCCTGATATGTTTTGTTGTCTTAGCTTTGTGGGCGTCAGCAACTGACTTTCTTTACATGGATAACAGATGTTGATCAGCTCAACAGTTGCGTGGTGCATAAGTTGGAGTTGGAAAACAGGATAAGAATCTGATGAGGACATTTTGCTAACATGGTAACTGAGTTAATTGCGCAGTTGTTGGGCTACAGATGCTAATGCTAATGATCCTGCTTCAATCACACGTACTAAATGAAAATATAATTGTTTTTGTTGAAGAGGTGAATGTTGTTGTTTCTTCTGTATTATAGTAGCTTTTTGAAGTATAGGAGAACTGAGAATGTAACATCCATTATGTAGATTTGAGATTTTCGTCCATTCATATTCTTGTTTAGAGTAAATGATCTATAATCATTTGTAGTCACATATGTATCCAATTAGATCAGATATGAAATTAGCCTTTGTATGGAAGTCTCGCCTTTATTTTCTTGCATATTTTATCCTCTTTTGGTGGGTTGCTGTTACTTTGGGTTGTGTCTCGTGCAGCCAATGGCTTGACCAATGAGCCAGTTAACTCTTCCATTGTACAGACCTCCTCCGACTTGTCTCTCTGTCCTAAAGATATGTAAACCAACCCAATGCTTGCTCCATTGTCCAATATGGTAAGAATTAATTAGCACATGCTAGCTGCAGTTGCAAAAGCCCTCTTTGGATTATATCGTCGTCAAAACCTTCATCAAGAACTGATTCACATGACAGCATCAGCTACAGCTCTTTTATGATAACATGGCCATCACCACTTGCAAGTTGCAAGCTGAAGATAACAACAGGACCACCACTGCAACTTTGCTATCTTATTAGCTTCTTGAGATAACTGACACCCCCACCCCCATTACTGTACGCTCTCTGCTTTCCTAACTTATACTTTTTCAAACATTATTGTGTATATTCGTATATTACCATGTATCTCTCCCTCAGTTCTCTTTGATTATTTCACTCTCTCACTCTGCGCTTTCTTGTAGTTGGAGAATCAAATCTCTCAACTGCTGCTAGCACGCGGATGGTCTCAAGGTTTGGCACACCTCGCTGATCCTTTATGAGCTGTGTTTTGATTTTATGGCATCCTCTCCTGGTCAGGTATGTAAGTAGAGACTCATTGATTCTACATTAATCTGAATTGTTATCTGTTATGTGCTTTTTGATGATGGAACTAGTTTATTTAGTTATCAACAATACCATTAAGTTCAAGCATGTGCTCTAGTTGTTGGCTTGTTGCTGTCATATGCTTCGCATAATATGTTAGGGGAGCATGACCAGGTGGAGCTCTTGTAAAGCTGGGTATCTTTGTTGAATGTTGACCCTTGAGCTTGACTCTCTGATCTGACCTTTGGGGTCAAACCACGTGCTCAGTAAGACTACAGTTGATCAAGTCTAATCATAATCCCCATCTTTGATTGATTCATTGTTTGTTTTACGCTAACACAGTAAGTAATGTGTACATAATCATTTCTCCTCTGGCCTAATAAATTTTGGGGGCCTTTGTCTTTGAATAATGCCTCTGCTCACTGCCCTGTCTGATATGTGCTCTTTGACTCTGTCCTTTTCCATTCATTTAGCTGTAAGGTACTTTGATTTAAATTATTTTTTAAGAGGCGATGTAGAATAACCTAATTAAAACGTAATAATCGTGCATTGATAGTGCCTTCTTTGTTTAATAATATGTCCTATTAATATCATTCTACCTTTCTTGAGAGTCGATAACGTACTACTCATAGTTGAAACTTCGAATCTCTTTGAATTTTGCTCATGAAACAAATGAACTAACACGTTAAATGAGCCCTCTTTCGGCGTGTGAATTAGTTTCTAACCAAGGATTTAGAATACTACGAATATAGATAGAAAACTATAGAACGACTTGTCAGTTGTCCCATTTCCAAATTAAAGTAGAGGTTATTTTACTCGGAGTGTTGTACTCTTTATTGATTGAGATCTCAAGCAAGTCCCACAATGAGTTATCATGGGTCCTTGAATAAGTGTGTTTGCCATTCTAAATTTCCATGGGCCCTAGAAACTATACCTGCTTTGAGAAACTTGGTGTGATGTACCAATGGGAACACGTGTCGATCCATGACAGACCAATTTAATATCCTATGGTTTAGTTAGCATCAGTAGCTATTGGGCACCAAAGAAGAGTTGGACCCATCACTACCAGTCAAGTGGTTATTATTATTACCAGTTCTGTATAGTCCTTGGAAACATCTTAACTATCGGCTTCTCCTTTCATTACCATATTTAGCTGTAACTATTAGATACTCATTGCTCTTCAAAATTGTTGTTGAGCTGAGCTGAGCAGTACCATAACTTCTTAGTAGCTGGGATAATTTGAAATACAGCCGTTTCATTCAATTTTAGCAGTGGAAATATTGAAATAGGAACGTACAATTACTATATCATACATGGACATCTTGATTCTGATACGTATACAAGATGGGAAAAAAATATTCAACCTAGAATTGTTACAACGAAACCAAATCATATCTTGACAGAAACCGGACTAGTAACTTAGATCTGATGCAGTGATTTGATCGTCTTGTGTAGGTTGAGAAGAGCAATCATCACAATCCAGAGGAACACGAAAGAAGCAAGCAGAGATGCAGCAACAGCAGCAGCCATGGTATGGCAGAAACGGCCAAACACGTTACAGACTCTTGTCCAGCGCGTATGAGAGTTCCCATACTGCCCAATGACTCCGACTCCAGCAACCGCTCCGTTCGCAGACAAGAGAAGCCCCATGATCACAACGTCTAGGACGATGATCACCAGGTAACCCACCTTTTCTTGATGTTTCTGAGTCCGAATAGCCGTAGAGTATAGCAAAGAACCAGCCGCGTAGGCACAAGCTATGGCATTTGCCACCAAGAAGTAGCTGCGCGCACACACACACAATATCAAATCAAGAAACTAACACATAGTGACAAGAACACGAAAGAAATAGAGGTCAGTCATTAGTGATTACACGTTGGAGGAGATGTAGTGCCATTTGGCGGTGACAGGAATTTGCAAGGGAGGGCTGTCATCGTAGATGGAGAGGGACACAGACTTGGTCTGGTTGTCCACTGCTGTGACAATTATAGCTACCAAAGTGAGGAGCAAGGTGAGGATGCGAAAAAACATGCCATGATAGTGAAGCTGAGACCTGGGAGGGCTGGCGTGGACAACCTTAGTTGTGCCATCACCAGTAGTCCTCACAGCTCGATGATCGATATCCATGTCGGGTTAATCTTAGGATGGAGAGGACAGTGGAGGTTGGTGGAGGAAGAGGAGAGGGCAGTAGATAGATCTTAGATTGGAGATTCAATCTAGAGAAGCATTGAATTTGAAGGAGAAGGTGTGTTTGTGTAGTGTAGTGTAGTGTAGTGGTTATGGGTAGTAAATACTAAGTGCAATGCATGGTGTGTGCATTTGATGCAAGAATTTAAGAAGTGCACCTACTTGTGTGGGGTTCCTATTGTCCAACAATCAACTGCATTTGACTTAAAGAGTCTAAGCCCACACACTGTTTTTGGTTCCTGTTCTCACTTTGCACTAGCTTGAGGGTTGAGAGACTAATCATTTACTCATCAAGTACGGAAAAATCTTTTGGAAGTTGGGCCCATGGTTCAAATCCGGGCGACCAACAATGGTACAAATTTTAAGCCGACCAGGTATCGGGGTTTGCAAACTCATTTATTTAACATTTGATTAGATAGTTGTGTGATTGATGCGATGTGTCGCACTGAAACTCACTTCTGGTGTGAGAGAAAGTAAATTAAGCTTAACAAAATAAAATCAGAAGTGTATGTCATCGGTTGAATCATGAACCATGTTTGTGTGGACCATGATCCACGATTCCGGTTGGTTATCTCATGTGTTGATTTGTGTTGTATTGGGCTAAAATCGGACAAATTTTGGCAAAAAGGGTCAAAATTGACAACCAAACTATCACCGATTGTTCACACGACTATGTGCCCCCTATGTCAAAGCAAGTTCGCTCTTTTGGTGCTTTTTGAGTAATTTCTTTGCTCAAATTCAATCATACAACTGATGTAATGAAATTTTAGTATCTAATAATCCGTACATAAGTTATATTATAGGTGTGGTTATTTTACACTAATGTTATGTTGAGTTGAATTTAATGATATGAATGGGTTGGTAGGCCGGATCGGTACTTGAACAACCTAATAAAATGGTTAGACCGGAATAATATTTTGTTCGTATGTCATGTTACGCCAATTCGACTGAGTATAAAATTTGATACAATTCAATCAATAATTAGGTACTTGAATAACCTAATAAAATGGTTAGACCAGAATAATATTTTGTTGTATGTTATGTTACACCAATTCGACTGAGCATATAATTTGATAAAATTCAATCAATAATTAAGAAATTGACACATTTATTACACTATCTAAAAGTATAGTTGAGACTGAGACATTTTCACTAATCTAACTTGTAAGTCAAGACAATTTTTGATAATGCTTTATTGATATTTTGAAGAACTACAATAAAATAATATTTCATATAAACTCATTGCTTGACAATTTTCCCTGATTTATAAGTTTTGATGTTTTGCAAAAAGGTCTCATTAATGATTTGAAGAACTACAGTAAAATAATATGTCAAATAAAATCACTCATTTCATGAAATTTTTTCCTGATTGATAAAGTTTTGTTGCTTTGCAAAAAAGGTGTCATTAATGAGGAGGATACAGATACAGATACAGATACACATTTAAATCAATAATATAAATGTTCGGTGGGTTTTTAAATGGGTACAAATAATTTAGCTTATAGTTCAGATTATGGATCTTCAGTAATAATAATATTAATAACCAATAAGAAGAAGACTCTAAGCCCAAATTTAAAATTTTATTGTTGTAGTATTCAACTAAAAGCTTAATCATTTTTTTTAAAGTATAAAAGCTTAATCATTTTAGCTCTGTTAAATTTATTATTTATTTTGCATTAACATTTTTGTCGAGATTCAATTTAAAATAATTAAAGATTATTATCAAATTTGGAACATAAATTTTGTCTATGTACCAAAAATAGTAGATGTTGGTAAATAAATAAATAATAGTAGATGAACTAAAATTTGTTTATCACGTCATACTAAAAAATGTAAGACAAAATTAAAAATAATCACTTCATATAAAAAAAAAGTGTCTGAAAAAAGAAAGAGAACCCACATATATATATATGGGGAATGGAATGAAGAATTAAAATTTATTTATTAAAATTATGGATTTAATTAGTTACTCTATTCTCACAAATTTATTTACTTGAATACGAGTACAATTTTAATATAATGTTATGTCATAACAAATATGATTTGATTCATGGGATAACCCTTTTTTTGGTATCCAATGCGAAAACACAATTTATTATCTAAAACTTTGATTGTGCCCAATTGAATACACAGACTATTATTTTGTGCCCAATTTAGTATTCACCATCAAATTCCGTCCAATTCACCGTTAACTGCTGATGTGGCATGATGAGTTGGTCCATTTTGAGTACGTGGCATTCACGTGGCAAAACATACAATGTTTTTTGCTGACATGTCTTGCTGACTTGGATATATTTTTTAAATTTAATAAATAAAAATTCATGAGTTGGTGAAACTTAACCCAATAAAAAATTACAACTCCTATTCTATACTCCCTCTCATAATAATAATAGTAACAATAATAATAAAAAGAAAGGGTGTAGAAGATTTAAAAAAATAAAAAAGACTGCTAATCAAGCATACAATTTGGACTTGAGCTCTTATTTTCTTTTAAAATCTCGGACTTTAATTGAGCCGATTTGACCAGATCAACTTTCATAATTGAAATTATCTTCCAATTGTTTTGAATTGAACCGGAAAAATATCCGCGTTTTACACACAATAATGAATCATGCCTATCCCGGCTCGAAGATTTAACTAACTCAAAGCTTTTTCGAGTGTAAAACTCGAAATAAAATTTTTTCTACTCAGCCGCATGGAAAAGGACAAAATGGACACAAACATAATAGAAACAAACAAAAATAGACAAGCCTAACGTGACAAAAGGTTGTTTTCTACCACCATTCAAATTATTATTTGGTGGGTAATTTGTAGATTTCGTTTGAGTGAAGAATGGTTTAATAGCTTTCAACTCATCAAATACACACACAATAGTCAATAAGAATTATCAAGAATGTTTATAAGTAGATAACTACAACACGTAAATCAACTCGTATTCAGACACAAACCAACTGAATTTAAATAAATTCATTTTCTTATCTTTCTATCTTCTTCGTGTTGAATCAAAACAGTAAAAATAACTTAGTTGAATTGAATTTGATACTACATAACTTCACGTGTCCGATAACATATGCAACAAAATTGGGCAAATTATAATTAAAAAGAGAAAGGCAAATAGGAGGAAAAAAGGAGCTAAAGCAAGAACACATTTAATTTTCAAGAAATTAAGTGGAGGCCGTTTTGAATGTAACGGCTAGTGAGTTCTCTATGTCACTCTCACGTTCTAAACCCTACTTTTCTTCCAAAAACGTGAAACCATTGGCTTCCATTTCCATTGCATTTTCTTGTTTTTCTCAATCATTACTTCATCTTCACGTCACCTTTTGGCTCAAACCATACACTCAACCATAGCTATCTCCCACGTACGTTTCCACCATATAATCATTTGTTTGTCATGTTTTATATAAGTATGTTTTTAGTCATGTTGATTCAACAATTGGAAAATATTAAATGTCTCAAATTTTGTACAAAATTGTTGTAGTCCATGTGACATGTGTATTTCATATTTTTGTTGTTTAAAATTAAATTTCAACGGATAACAACTCAACATATGAATTTTTAATGTAGAACTTCAAGTTTATATGACATATATATTATACAAGTGGTTTACAGTGATTCCTTCGAGTCATCAATGAAATAATTGGTATGCTATGTCTCATTAATTGACACAATATTTCGTGTAATATTTGAGACATATATAACCTTACTTTTAACATATTAACAAGTAACAACAAAACTACCATAAAAATAAAGAGTCAATAATGTGTTCTAATATTTGTATTTTCATGTATATAGTTTACAAATTTATCATATGATTGATTAATTATGTCTGGAACTTACTAAATATATAGATAACAAGACAACAAAAGAGCAATATTTTGTGCACGAAATATGGCAAAAATGACACAACAAATTAAATAGCCAACATAAAATTATTGTTATTATGTGTATGTGAAATGGTCCAATATTAAACTACAAGAAAAAATTGAGAGAAAAAAAAAATGATGATGCTGTTGAATAAACTATGCATGCATTGCACTTGTGGTTGTTGAAGATCATGCAATATATGCAACATAAAATCCATTCACATGCATATAAAATGTGCATGATATCACAATTGTTGAGCAATATGGAGAGCTGTTCAGGTTCTTCAACAGCTAGTCGTTAGCTTTTTTTCCAAATCAATAAGTAACCTACGTAATCATAATCATCAACTTGCAGGACTCAATCAATAGATACCTTTTTTTTTATCATCTCCTATATATATATATATACTTTGTTTGCAAATAATTTTCACAAGCTTGATTCTTTGTTGTGGCACAGTTTATAGCATCTTCTCTGTGAACTGTGTTCACAACAAAAGCTTCGATTCGCACTCGAAAATGGCGATGATTCAAGCTCATCACTTGGCTTTTGCCTTTGGCATTCTTGGTAACATTGTGTCCTTCCTTGTGTATTTGGCTCCACTGTAAGCTCTCTCTTTCTTGATCTACTAGTGAAGCTTTAATAACATATATAGTTCTAGTTGCATGTGTTGACATGTTCTTGTATTTTCAGGCCTACGTTTTATAGGATCTTCAAGAGAAAATCGACCGAGGGTTTTCAGTCTGTACCTTACTCGGTGGCTCTGTTCAGTTCAATGTTGTTGTTGTACTACGCCTTCCTCAAGACTAATGCATTTTTGCTGGTCACCATCAACTCCGTTGGGATTGTCATCGAGTCCATTTACCTTATCATGTACCTCGTTTACGCCCCCAGTAATGCGAAGGTCTATGTTACTCTCTTTCTTGCTACATATACTTGACCGGTTTTTAGTCGCACCCATTTTTATTTATTTACCACGTTTTGTTTTGTAATTGCAGGTGTTTTCTATGAAGCTACTTGTCGTATTCAACGTTGGAGTTTATGTAGTGCTCGTAGCTTCGACGTATCTATTTTCAAATGGCGACCAGAGGATCTCCATTGTTGGATGGATTTGTGCCGTCTTCTCGATTTGTGTTTTTGTCGCTCCTCTAAGCATCATGGTACGTAAGTATGTACGTATTTACATATATAACCTAAAGTGACTTAGTGTGCAAGACTCGAAAGATCATCATTTTTGTGTGCATACTTGTTCAAAGAGGACTCGTTTCCCCAACAACAAACTCGAGAACATGAACTATTTAACCGACATCATAAAAAAAAATCACTATGGATGCGTGTTTATAACTTCATATGTTATTTTCAGAGGCGTGTGATAAGAACAAGGAGCGTAGAGTTTATGCCCATCTCTTTGTCGTTCTTCTTGACACTGTGCGCTGTAATGTGGTTCTTCTACGGACTGTTGATCAGAGACTACTACGTAGCAGTAAGTACTAAATCAATGTTATTCATCGACATTTCGGATTATTAATATACTAACTATATATTACAATTGTTATTGCATGAAATTCAGACACCAAACATCATGGGATTTGTATTTGGAATAGCTCAGATGATATTGTATGCCATATACAAGGATGCTAATGAGAAAAAAGACTACTTACCAGAATATAAGCTACGAGAGCTTGAAGAAAATCAAAAGAGTGCAACAATGGAGGCTGATAAAGAGAAGATTAATAATACTATAAAGTTGCAGAATATTGATGACAAAGATGAAGCAAATTTGAAGGACAATATCAACAAGCCTTCCCATATAACTATTATAGTCTCTGAATCCAATTTGTCAAAGTGAAAAATTATGTATTATTATTATTGAAGTATTGAAGTTTGAGGTTTGAGATCATATAGGTAGAAACAAAATCAAAGAAGCTTCAAGGAAAAACAAATCATGCAATTTTTCTAATTTTGTTTTATAAATTGTATTGTTTTATTTTAGACTTGGGCTGCTTCAAGTAATATACAATTATTATTATTTGTATTCTCTGATCTCACCATTAAAGCTAAGCCAAGCTTGAGAATTTACAGCTGAAAATGTATTTTCAAATTTGGAAGTTGTTAGCTTCCTGAAAAAAATGATAAAAGGAACGGTTGAGATCACTTTTGAGCTTGTTTTAAGCTTCTGTCTATGATAAAAGATATTTATGTATTTGTCATGACTCATGACGTACAAAGTGACAATCTTAGATTGGATCCATGTTATAATTTTCATTTTTTTAAGTTTTAACCAGTTCCAATTATAGCAACCGACAAATTAAAGCGTTAGTGACGTACGTAGTACCTGGTATCAGGGTGTTTCCATCTTTTGAGAGCCTTTGTTAAAATTAAGAGCGTTTTGTAGGTAAAAGACGGGTATGACGACATACATTAATACTAAGGAAAATTTTCCATAAGAATCCTTGCCTTATGTTTTCCACCTAAGGATCTTTCTTGTGAACAAATGAATGCGTGAAAAATCTAGGAATAAATGCTTTGGTGGGCTGAACGGACGTGCGTGAATACAGAGAGTTGGTTAACCAATATGCTAGACTAAAGAGCCTTCAGACGATGGCAAGACCCAATTCGTTTTATATTTTGGATGAATGATTGTTCGCCCAAACTCGAACCGCCATGCAATGTTAAGATCGAAACGACGTAAAGTGCTAATAATTGGAGATGGAAAAAGAAAATGAAAGTGAAATTGGATTTCAGTTAATAGACCCTTTTTTTTTTCTTTCTAAAACATACTAACTGTTGATAACCAGATAACAAATGGGCAACAGCTTTAGCAAGAAAATATGCCAAATATGGCTCAAAACAAAACAATCTAAGACAGAATTGTTGTTATATATGTAAAATTGGCCAACAATATATAATAAGTTACACAAAAGAATTGATAATATATATATATATGTATGTATGCAGTATAAAATCCATTTCCATGCATATAATTTGCATGATATTGAGCAATATTGAGAGCAGTTCATTTTGTTAAAACTATTCCAAACCAACGAGTAACCTATATGAAACCATCATTATCAACTTGCACGACTAACTCTATATATAGCTAAAAAAATTATTTTCTATATATACAAATCTTATATATGCAGATAATTTTCACAAGCTTAATCTTACGTGCAGTTTACGACATTCTCTTGCGAAAAAAATTATGAGTATCGATTCACCGACCGAAATGACATTGATACAAATAAGTTCATCACTTGACTCTTGCAGTTGGTCTTCTTGGTAACTATCTCTATATTTATTTACACAGTAGTTTTTTAATTTTTTCATGTACCATACATAAATCTTTATTCATATATTGGCATCTTTTTGGGGTTTGATTTTAATTGTTAGGTAATATTGTGTCTGTTTCTTGTTCATCTTGCTCCATTGTAAGTCCTCTTTTTCAGGCTCTACTAATTAAAATGTATATGAATGGGATTTCAATTATATATCTAATTAATTTTATTTATGTTTTTTTATAATTGCAGACCTACATTTTATAGGAACTTCAAGGGCTCTATTCGGTACAATGTTACTGCTATACTAATTTTATTTATGTTTTTTTTTGTACGTCTCATTCGATGTGTACGTTGAGATTGTAAATTCACTTAAGAAATACACAACTCTTTCACATATTCATATCAGCTCTTCTAATCTCAATTTTACAAGACAACAACATTAACTTTTAATTTCCCAACATCTTCAAAACAAATCACTATATATGCATTAATGACTGCAAAGCTCATGCCAATTTTCTTGTCTTTCTTCTTGACACCATATGTACTGGGATATGGGTCTTCCATGGACTACAGTAATAAGAGACTACTACACAGCATTGAGTACTGTAATTATAAGTTACAAGAATTTGTGAAATAATTTTCTAAAACAAGAAAAGAAAAACTCATTTTGAAACAAAATTACAAGACAAACGTAATACATTATTAATACATAATTAAAGGGAACGTTATTGAATTGTTTGACGAGCTTGGTCGGGACTATATATTGTATCAAATCTCTCGAATAAGTTTCAAGTGCTCTTAGATCAATCAGGTATCGTCGTATCAATATAAAATTTGACAAAATTTCGTTGTTGAATATGTTACAGATTCTTGAGACAATTCGGTTTTGCAATTACAAACTCAGTTACATTTATAATGATCATTCTGAGTAACTAAAATCTTTGATCTGTGATAAGAAAAAGAGTTAAACTATTTATTGATAACCAGACAACAAATGGGCCATATTGACACAAAACAAAACAGTTAGGACAGATATTCATGTAACATATATGCAGAGCATTAAATTCACATTATATCACAATTGTTAAGCAATATAGAGTAGTTAATATTGTTAAAACAACTAGTTTGACAACTCTATTCCAAACCGATAAATAACCCAAAATATAATTATCAACTCTCAAGAATCAACCTATATCCTCAATCTGCAGATAATATTCGATCACAAAGCTTGATCCTGATTCCTTAGTGTGATGCAGTTTATAGCATCCTCTCGGAAAAAACTTCGATTTGCATATCGAAATGGTATTTATCCAAACTTATCACCTGGCTCTTGCATTTGGCCTTCTTGGTATATATGTATCTATATATCTATACATTCACAAAATATAAAATTAATATATCATCTTTATTCATATACTGACCATTTTTTATGTTTCGTCGATACTTTTGTTAGGTAACCTTGTGTCGCTTATGGTGTTTCTTGCTCCACTTCAAGCCCTTTCTTCATGGCTTTAGTTATGATATGTATGAGTAGGGATGGCAACGGGGTGGGTTTAGGGCGGGTTTTGGTTATTTGAAACTTTAGCCAATATTGTACTCGATTTGAAGTGTATATAATCTAACCCCGCCGTATGTTTATATACTTTAATTGTGATTAAGAGTTACAAATGCGATGAATTAGAGTAGTCAGTAATGCAAGAAAACTTGTTTGATATCTGTTTTTCTCCTAATTATCCTAATATTCGAATACTTTATGCATCTCTCAAATCATTGATTAGTTATCGATAATATTTTTCCGGTAGCCCACATGTTATCCCGACCCAACTAATTAGATTAGGTAAACCCAACAATAAATTTGAACTAACACACTAAGCACAATGCATTGAACCACCCCGAAACAAAGCTCAATCCCTTTTTAGCCCATTAATGAACAAACCAAATCCTACTCGATATATCTGCACAGTGAAATAAGAAAAATAAAATAACAACAAGGGTTTTCCTTACCTGTTCCACGCGAACTCAGCAGCGACGAAAGGAAGAGAGAGATGGGGCCGGACTGGAAGCGGACGAACGGCGGCATCTGGATCGGAGGTGTTTTCCGGCGGGTCTGGACAGAGGAGGCGAAATTAAAGCGGACTCGGCCGGGGTGATTAGGACGGTGGTAGGTGGTTTGCCGGCGGCGGTGGCTTGTTTCGGGCACTCTCCCACTCTCTATGTATTTTTCTGCTCTGTATTCTCTTCTTCTTTCTTTGCTCTCAAAATGATCTCTCTGTATATGTTGGCCCCCTTGTTGTGGCTGTGATCTTCATTTTATAGAAACGGTTGTAGGGATGTGGTAGAGTGTAGAAAAGAGGTTGGTTGTCGGGGTGTAGGCGGCTGAGTGATGGAAGTGACGGTGTACGTAGTTGCTTGGGGCCAAAGCTTTCCCAAACGTGGGATGGGTACAGCCACTGCCATAGCTGACACCCTAAAATATCCCTCAAAGGAAATATTTAAGCTTATCCCAAATCTTATTTAATCTCAATCGGCTTGATGTGAAATGAACCAAACCGACACACACGTACAAATAAATTTGAGTCTAGTCTTGATTCAATGTGATCTTGTGACCTCAAATCTCGGTTTCATCACTGAAAGTTTTAAAAACACGTATTTATTCGAATACAAAATCGGGTATTTACAATATTGCACTCGATTTGAAGTTTATATACTTTAATTGTGATTAAGAGTTATAAATGCGATGAATTAGTGGTAATGCAAGAATACTTGTTTGATATCTTTTTTTTCTCCTAATCATCGTATTCGTATACTTTATGCATCTCTCAAATCATTGATTAGTTTACGATAATATTTTCTGTTGAGGGGCATAATGTCATTTCACAAGTGAACAACAAGGACAAAATGGGAATGAAATATTTTCTCTTTGTTCATTTTGGCTTCTGCAAAGTTGAGTTTCTGTAAATTCTGTAGAAGATAAATGGTATAAATGCTACACAGATCCTCAATCTAAGAGAAACTTACTCTTCAGATTTTCAGACAAATATTTGGACTCCATCAGTACCCAGACTTCATACTATTTGGTCACGTAAGTCCCTCCGTTAGGTTTAGTTAACGGAACCGTTAACTAAACCTAACCTTAAGGCA